>KV019052.1:51699-79860 GCA_001598015.1 Dorcoceras hygrometricum | reverse complement strand
TTTCGCTTTGTCTTTATCCAATCTGTTCTTTAGCCAGTTAGGCTTGGAACTCTCAGGTTTTGAAAAGCCGATACCAACTTTTCCATTTTCGTTCAGCTTTGGGGAGTTCTGATTATCATACTTCACCGACTCAAGGCAGTTATACATCATGTCAGCTTTGACAAAGCTCATTTTATTGAACTTGTCATAGGCTGATCGTGATTGAGTACTTGACTCTCCTTCACAGAACTCACTATTGTTGAAACCAATACCAATCTTATCACTTAATGGTTTTTGGCTTTCATATAGCTTGTAGAGAGAAAGATTAGCCTTGTTCCAGGAGCTCATTTCTACAGTTAATTTATCAACTTCAGCCTTGAGCTCACTGGCTTCATCTTTCAGCATCTCATTCTCAGCTTGTAGCTTACTCAACTCAGTTTTTAGAATGTCAATATCCTCAAACTCATCAGAATTTGAGTCAATCGAACTACTCTTTAAACTCATGTTTTCGGCTTTAGCTTCCTCAAATGAGAGAGAAAGCTTCATGTACTCTTTAACCATGTCATTTAGTGCTATGACAAGGTCATCACGTGTAAATTCAACATTCGAAAAATCAAATACCTCATCTTCGTCTGTTTGGTCAGCCATGAAGCAGTGAACCTCCTCTTGTTCACTATCACTTGAAGATGAGCTGCTGCTGGATGAGTCTGAGTCGCTATCAGCCCAGCTTTTGGTGCTTTCCTCAGCCACCAACACTTTGCGATCATGCTTGCGACTGAATCTTTTGTTGCTGCTGGTCTTCATCTTTCTGTCGCTTGATCTTTCTTTGAACTTGTCCTTGGATTTATCCTTGGACCTATCAACAGTTCTTTCATTATCTTTCTCATCGCGTTTGTATCGCTCTTCTTTCCTGTATCGATCGTCAGCTCTTCTATCATCTCGCTTGTATCTATCGTCTCTCTTGGGTCTGTTGCAATCAGCAGCGAAATGACCTGGACGATCACAGTTATAGCATTTCAATTCAGAAGATACTTTATCAGATTTATTATAATTATTGAAAGAAGTAGAAGGGTTGAAAGATATTCTCAGGTATTTCCCAAACTTCTTAACGAAGTACAAATCTTTTCCTTATGAGCAAACGATCGTATTTGAATCACTTTGAGCTTGCGCCTGAAATAACTTTGGTAACCAGCACTATCTTCATCGTCGTTGTCAAGATGCTTTGACTGGAAAAACGCTTGGAAGAATTTACCTGCTGATATGCATTTGTGTTTTTCCATCTGCTGATTTCTTTAGCGATAAAACGATGTCGTGTCAACTTATTTAAGCGACACCGTTTTGCTATCTTTGAAAAGCATCTGCTGGTTAACATCATCTGCTGGTTGAAGTACACTGTAGCCAACTGCTGAAATAATACTTCTGCTGTGTCAAGATGCTTCGACTGGAAAAACGCTTGGAAGAATATACCTGCTGATATGCATATGTGTTTTTCCATCTGCTGATTTCTTTAGCGATAAAACGATGTCGTGTCAACTTATTTAAGCGACACCGTTTTGCTATCTTTGAAAAGCATCTGCTGGTTAACATCATCTGCTGGTTGAAGTACACTGTAGCCAACTGCTGAAATAATACTTCTGCTGAATTCTCTAAGGAACGCTTCTGCTGAAATGTCTAAGCAAATCAAAACGCTGTCGTTCCAACTTAACCAAACGTTGTCGTTCCAACTTAACCAAACGCTGTCGTTTCGCATTCTTCAATTTCACAGACTAAACAACTGCTGAACTCTCAAATATGTATCTGCTGATTACTCTTCTTTGATCAACTGCTGATATGTAACTGTGCACTCCAACGACGTCGTTCTAACTTATCTAAACGCAGTCGTTTAACACTTCTTATCAAAAACACGCTTATCACTTATATGCCCCTGTTGATTGCTTGAAGAAATCTATCTGCTGAACATCTCAAACCGTTCATCTGCTGATCGCATACTATCTGCTGAATCCTCACGAATACTCCAACTGCTGAATCCTCACGAATACTCCAACTGCTGAATTACCACTAGTCGATAGATAAATATACTCTTGTAGAATGCGACAACTGATTGTCCAATATTATCTTGTCTTATTTTTGTTATCACCAAAACTAATATATATTGTCCTAACAAACAATCTCTCTCTCTCACCCACGGTTTCTACAGGAATCTCCCCAAGTCCTTCTTCTTCCGAATTCTTCTCCAGTTCTTTTTCCCATTCATCATCGAATGGCACATCGTTGTATTCTTGGATGCGAGCCTGCAATTTTTTATGGCATTCCAAGTGGCTCTCTCTAATCAGTTGTTTCTTTACTTTAATCCTTTCAATCTTCTTAGACATGCAAAGGCCAATCTCAGTGAGTCCGACAGTCGTGTGAGAAGCTTCTAACGCCACTTGGCTACTTTTATATTCCTTCTTGGCTTCAATCAATTGAGAGGTGCGATGGTCAATGTCCTTAGAGTACAAGGTCACGATATTTCGTATACCACAATTATCATTTCTCAGTATTTGTAATTATCGTTCAAGGCAGAATACTTTCTTTTCCAACTCTTCTTTTGTGGCGACCGAGTCTCGTCTTTCGGTTGCTAATTTGGCCTTAAGGTGACGAATCACACGGCTTTGATTGTCAAGGGTTATTTACTTCATACGAATAGCGGCCGCTGCACGAGTACGGGGGATGAAAGGAGCCATTTCCTGAAATAAATAATTGGAAAGGCTTAGGATCTTGAATGATGGATAATCATGATATCCCATGGATTGTGAATATCAGTAGTAGGAATTACAGAATATTCGATAGAATTGGAAGCGAAGTTCTCTCCGAGAGTTATGAAACTTTCCAAAATAGCAAAACGTGATTTTGGAGGCCTAAACGAAGTAATTTGGCCAAAATGGATAGTGTCACGGCGGAGGGGTGAGTTTTACTCGTTTGCCCATTGGGGGCACGGGTCCCGTGCAAAAGAGCTTCTATAATTGTGGGCTTTCAGCCGGATTATGAACTTGGTAAGCTCTGATACCACTAAAATGTCATGTCCCGAGATCGAGACACATGACATTGACGTTGTTTAGCAGTCATACATTGTATAAAATCAAGCCTCGTAGTATAGATCGAAAACCAGTCTATTACATAATCAAAAAAATGACCGTCTTTACAACTTTATATAACAAAATTGCGGAAGCGAAATAATAATTAAAGACGTCTTCACCAGGCCCAAAACATGTCTTGCTCCTCTTCTTCAATCTGCTCTTCATTCTTATCTGGGTGGGTAACTAGGGGTGAGTGTTTGGAGAAACACTCAGCAAATGGGGGAATCATTCGAGCATAACAACTTCATACATAGATATATACTGGATTTGAAAGGAATCATGAACAGATAACAGAGAACAAGTAGCACTGATATATACTTCATTTCTATGGTTTACTAATCAGTCCCTAATTTTTACTCCTCTAAGGAGGCAAGACCTTAATCATATCATATGATTCAGAGTACAGAATCTGTATATCCATATCACGATAGTAATAACAGTGCTAGAAACAGAGCATGGATCATAACATGAACTTGACACGAAACGAATGCTCGAACGATAATTCAAAAAAATAGCATGGTATGAACATCATATGTTTTATTTCAAATGAATATACTAGCAAAAACCCACTTGCCTTGGAATCTTGAACAAAATGTGGATGAAACATGGAGTTCTTTGGACAAGACCTTGAACGAAACCTTAGGCAACACTGGCAGAACTTGCACCGAAACTTGCAGCTTTCTCTTTCAAAATATCAGAAGGTAATGAGTGTGTTGGTATGTTTCCTCTTGTGCAAAGTAAGGGTATTTATATGTGAAGGATGAGGAGGTGAAATGCCAACCTTAATGACCACATTTTAATGGTCATAATAGCGATAAAATATGAATAACGAGGGATATAATGCGGTCAAAATGGATGTTACATATTGATTATTGATCCTTCAAAATTTGAATTCATTGGGGTCAAAATGGATGTTACATATTGAATTAATCCTTCAAAATTTGAATTTATTTGAGGTTGTATTTGGTACAATATTGAATCTCAATGCATGCTGAATAATCTAGGATATTACAAATTTGAAAAATATAGATTACAAAGGATTGAATGCTTGCATGATGATATATATATATTTTCTTTTGGGTTCTCACAATATTTATTATAAATATGTATATATTTTAGGGTCTTTCTATTCTGGATGAACTGTATCCTCTCTCTCTCAGGACCTATATGAGCCAATAATAAAATATATGGGGCTCACACAAGCTCTATCTTATGAGTTCTTATTAAAACAGAGTCCAGTCATATTAAACTTTTTTTTTTCATTGACGGCCGATAGAATAAGGGGTCGGAAAAGATCGAAAAGGACGTCGGCGGGGATGATCTGGCCGCGTTCCTTTTAGAGAAGCCGTCACCAGTACTGGTCCCAAAAAGTGAACTGCTGTTATTAACTTGCCACTTCTACATTAACTAATAGTTTGGGACATTAGAACAATTTTCACTTTATTTAATTTAATCGGGATGGCTTCCTAGACGGAAGCACTAACAGCCGCAACTGTTGAAAAGTTTGAAAAGTCTTTCGAATAAATTTAATTCCGTATATATATATTATGCACACTTGTCTTGTAATGTTATAACACACATGGGATATATATAACAATCACAAGGTAAGGTATGTATGACAAGCTAATGGTATACGAAAATTGTAGCTTGGTCCATATGATCTCATACTCGTCTCATTCAAACTATTAAAATCGAATAATTTGCAAGGTTAATACGTCGTTTAGATGGAAATATTTGAAATGACATAATGTTTTAATTCTTATATCAAAGTCTTTCAAATCGTTGATGCACTTTTAACCAAGTGTTTCATTTTTTGTCCACCGTATATTAGTAGTCGAGATATATTAGATTTCAAATTTTCACGATATATATGTAACATTTATTTCTTGAATACGCTTACCAAGCTCATCGACAGAGAAAAACAATATATTACAAAATTACGAGATATTTCTGTCTAAGAATGAGCATACATTAGGAATTAGGACGTAATGCACGCAGCTTTGAATTTTCATTTAGCAAAGCTAATTTTCAACGTTGTTGTTGTTCATACTTATTCACATATGATTACTTTGCGTGTGGTAGCTCAATATATACACCATTTTCATTATTGAGCAATGCGGGCACTGACACGTTGAATTACAAGATTGGAGAAGCAGTTGACCGGGTCCCAGAATAGTTAACAAAACCTATCAATCAAATCAATAGAAGATAAGATTAATTTATATAAAGAACCTTATTTTATATATATAAACACACACACACACGATGCGTGTGAAAAGAAAATATGGAATAAAGTAGTTTTTTTGTCAAATTAAGTTGTCATTTTTTCAATAAAAATTTTATTATTTTTAGCTTATAATGGTAGGAGATAAAAATTCGAAAAGGAAAGAGAAGTGATATTTATACTCTATATTTTATTTATTTATTTTTAAATGTTAATCTATTAACGGACTAACCCCTATATATGTCAGATGTCCTCGTTCCCCGTTTGACCCGTACATGTTTTAAATCGATGATATGCATGAGTAGGCAGAGGCCCGAGGGAGAGGATTTATAACAAACTAACTCCCAGAGCATACCTACAATCTTTCAGCGGGGAATATGCTCCACACGAAAATCGAATCCGTGAAGTCGAAGAAGATACTCCCACATCATCCAAAGTCTTACCAACTCATTTTAATCTGGGACGTAATGTGTTATTAATTACACTTCTGTGTCATCTTTGGCTCTACAACTTGACAATGGTCAAAGCACCGCTTTGTGATTAATGGAATACTGAAGAATATGCAATGAATAGATGACTACAATCAATACCATTTCAATAAAAACTGTATTAAGAAAGTTTATTTATCATAACTATATTTATACAATCCATTTACAGGGAACATCAATGTTTCAATAAAACATCATGTTTTAAATTAGTTTTGATTTTAGTTTGTATAGAATTTTCTATTTATTATCTAAAACTATTAAATTCATGTATTATTGAGATGGAAAAAAAATCAGTTGAATTAAAAATAAAAGATTTCGACAAATAGAAACTATTTTATTTAATTAATACGATAGATAACATTATTCACGAAACACAAGTTACAAGAAATATTGAAGATTTTGATATCAAATAGATAAGTAGTTTCATTTTTCAATCATTGTTTTATTTTTATTTTTCGTTTGATTGAATAAATTTCAAAGTTTCTTTAAATAACTTTGTTGTTTAAAATAAAATATATTCTACCGAATATATGGGATGTCCTTACCATTTAAGATTTAAGATTAACGGAGTAATAAAACAACTCCGGGATATGCTATCAGTTGGTTAGGTAGGCCATTGTTGGCTCTATTGTTACCAATCAGAATCTTGGTTAGGTAGGCCATTGTTGGACCTATTGTTACCGATCAGAATCTTAATTTTGATTAACACAAAATCTGCTGTTATTTTACTAACGATTTGTACTAAGTGCACAACGAACCAGATCGGAAGCGAGGTGGTACAGAAATAGAAACGAGCTGGATGAAGAGAAATGTAGCATCTCAGCAGCGAGCTGAAACAAAGCACTGTAGCAGATAGAACCAAGAGCATATTGAGAAGATGTCCAAGTTGGAACAGTGAGGGGACGCCTAAGCTGGTCTAGTAGAGGATATCTGAGCTGGTACAGTGAGGGGACGCCTAAGCTGGTCTAGTAGAGGATATCCAAGCTGGTACAGTGAGGGGACGCCCGAGCTGGTCCAGCAGAGGATAACCAGATCGTAGAGGACATCCAAGCTAGTTCACCGGCTTGGAGCAAGAGCAGCTCAGAGTTCAGGAACCAGCTCAGAGAACAGCGAACAACTCAGAGACCAGTTCATTAAAAGCAAAGCAGTTTGAACTTAAGCATATACAAGGAATAATTTAAGAAAGTTCAAACTGATTTGATGCAACATCTACATCAAGACAGAGATCAATTTAAGCAAAGGCTGCAGCGCATTCAATGAAGAGAGCTCAAAGTCTACAAACCTGCAATTGCATTTATTGACAAAGGACGCAAGGTACAGTCGTGTCAGAATCTTTTCAGTAGACTTTTCAACGATTGGATTATTGTGTCCAACGGATCAATCTACACAAAGGCTTTATATATCAAAATAGAATGAGCTAAAAGAACAGAAGTGCAGAGAGGCACAAAACAGAGGGAAGAAAACAGCAAGGAACAGCTTTCAGAGAAGCACTTTCGAGTATGTGAGAAAACAGCCGAGAGAGTGAACTTATATTGTATATTTCTCACACACGGATTCACTCACATATGAGAGCGGTGAACTTAACAGAATAGTTGAGTGAATCACAAACACAAACATTCATTGTTGTCTTTCGCACTGAGACGTTAAAGAAGTGTATGTTGCCTTTCTTACAGAGACGTAAAAGAAGTGAGTTAGACACACGCAGCTTGCGGGCTGGTTTGCAATGGTATTGCTAGGAGTTTTTGCAGCTGCTGGTCGTAGGAGTGGGTTGCAGCGAGGGTCGTTGGTCTTCTAGTGAAATCCTTCCCGATTGCGGAAGAAGGAGAAATGTAGGAGATTGAGCTTCGAACTTCCATAAACAAATTTCAGCGTATTTTCTTTACTGCTTACTGCACTTACATTCTGCATACATGAGTTTAAAAACTGTTTATTTAGCTTTCAATTTACAGAGGATAGTTCAGGTTTGGGTCGTTGTAATCAAAGTCTTCTAGTGAAATCTTTCCCGATTGTGGAAGAAGGAGAAATGTAGGAGATTGAACTTCGAACTTCCATAAATAAATTGCAGCGTATTTTCTTTACTGCTTACTGCACTTACATTCTACATACATGAGTTTAAAACCTGTTTATTTAGCTTCAATTTACAGATGATAGTTCAGGTTTATTTCCGCATGACTTTTTATCATACCTTATCTACTTCTCGGGAGCTCACAACCTTTCAAGAACATGAGTTATTGCAGCTCGAGATTTAACAGAACAGATCGTGCGACCAGCTTGCAGCGTCGCTGCGAGCTGATACCAGCTTAGGCGCGATATGGTTGCTGGTTGCGTGCTGATTTTCTAAGTACCTTTAAAATTCACATAACTTTCAAGTTTGGTGTTTAGACTATGTGAGAGCCTACGTGAGTTGTGGCAGAGCTCATGAACACCCCTGTAAATCGATCCTATCAGCCATGAAAAGAGTGATGTCGGATTTTAACATGTGACACTATCTCTACTTAGAATAATGCTAGAGGTATGGAAAGGGTCGGGCTGTCTCAAAGGGGTATGAGACAGCATCAGCTGCAAGACACGCATCCACGAACTCATGGACCAACAACCCGACCCTGAACTATATAATATGTGCATTCTATACTATCACATGTATAAGAAAATAAAATTGCACCTCAGATAACAACTATAACTTTTGATTTAATCGTAAACGCTGATCAGAATACACGTGGAAGAGAAGACATTTTGATCTTCTTCCACATATACTATGCTCTTCTCCTCTTTATCTCTTCATTTTATTTTCTTAAGTAGCTTATCAGCTCTTGCCTCTATAAATATAGCGAGTCTTGACCGTTGAATTCCTTAAGTAGGCATCTTTACAACATTCAAATTTCGGATGCAACGATCATATTTTAACATTCAAAAGTATCGGAATTGAATTTTCATTCTTTTATATTTTCGAACAGCATCATTCTGATCAGAGTTAGTACTTCAGTGCTAATCTTTATGATGTTTGAAGCTTCTTATTTTAACCGGAGAATAATTCTTCAACCGTTCTGGATGACTTCTCCACCACCTTCATCTTGTCTGGACAATTTCTTCATTTTTCCGGACTTCTCAACTGCTCATTATATAGATAAACTGCTTATATATAGATAAACTGCTTATCCAGTTTTTTTTTTTCCAGATAATTCATATTCTCCTTCTACGGTCTTCTCCGTCTTCACACACTTGCAATAATATGGTAGCAAGTTTTGTTTCATAAAAAGCAGATATTTATGTCTGTTTCTGAACCCAACAAAAATTTAAAAATAAAAAGAGAGTTTGATTAATAAAATATAAAGTGTAAATATCATTACCTAAAAGAAATACATAAAATTAGTTTAATAAATGATATTTGAAATGATAAAATCTTATCGAAACACCAAAAGATAGTTACCAGAGGAGTCTAACTTAGTAGTTTGATAAATGAAATTTTAAATGATAATTTGATGCGATCTTCGTTTTATTTCTCTTACACTGTGGCTCTATTATTTATTGCCGCATAAGTTGGAATGTGCATCAAATGTATCAGGATCAATGTCAACTCCTTGATAAAATTCCTCTTATATACAGTGTGCTGCTTGGATTATTATACGAGTTAAAATTAGATTTATTCTCATTATATTATATATATTATCTGAGAGGAATTACGGAACTATGTGAAAGAAATACGTCAAAATTCAAAATATAGTAAGCTAGAAAAACCATGTAATGAAACCAAAGACTAAAAATTATTGCAGTGTCTGAATAAAAAACTGATATCATCATTGAGTCAAAGCTGTGTTGGGAGGCTAGCTAATTACATAGTCACATGTTCTGTGCTACTGTTCAATTTTTTTAATATTTATTTAATCTAATCTCCTCCTGTTTATACTTCACATTAATTGCTTTAAACTTTTCAACTATTTTTTTTGCCGAAACCGAGTCTTGCCCACGAGTGGCACTCAATTGTTAATGTCGTCTAGTCATTGAGATGGTAGTTATGAATATTCATCTAGTGTCATTTAATTTAGATGCATTGAACCATATAGAAAGAGTCAATTAATTATATAATAATTCTTACAATATGTCACATATTAAGACTTACAAACCCTTATCTCAATTCCTAAAGTTAAAGACCCTCATAATTCAGAAAACTTGAAATGTATCTTACCAATCTCCTGAATTGCAAGGTTACTATTTGAATTTTTGTAATAATCTAAACAAATATTTGTTAGCATTTTTGACAAGTGCATTCTCTTTAGATTCTACAACAAACGTAGGAAAATCCATGATTTGGTTGACTATATGATATGAATAGAAGCTAAAATTCGATTTAAACAGACAACAAACCATTAATTTAGTTCTGTTTTCGATTCGGTTTTTAGCTCAGTTAACCAAAATATCCGAACCATTTAGTTATATTTCGAATTTCTGTTAACCAAATTCTCACCTTGGTTCGGTGAATTCAATCGAATGAAAACACCTAAACGCCATTATGTTTCAAAAATGGGACAAATCTACAAGCTCGATAATCATGCCAACTGTTACAAAAATTTGCCCTATATTATTCAACTGTAAACCCTTGCCCCAATGTGAAAAAAGAAAAAGAAACACAAAAGTAGAGTTGCCACATTATCCAATATACATTTTTACCAAAGAAAGTTTACATCAACTTTATATTTTATCAACATAATGATTGTTTTTAATACATCCGTTGTAAAATATGTAAATCCACACCAAATGAATAGTGTATATTACGTGTTATATTTAACCAAATGAAGGACGTAAATTCCCACATAGAAATATAAACTTTTGATTTAGATAGAAATTCCAATATAGAAATATAAACTTTTGATTGATGTATCATTATTTTGTCATATATGACATATTTCAATCAACCTCTGGAAATGACTTGATAAAGAAATGTGGGGAAGGAAGTTCTTGACATTCTTGATAGACTTATCAAAATCTGTTGCTAGACAGGACTAACTTTGTTATATTATATAAACAAGTGACTGAATAATTCCTTTCAAAAAATTGATTTTGAATTAGGTGTGCACTGTTTATTACGTCATAAAATCATTGGCCATCTTGAGTAAATTCTAGTCCAGATAACTTGTGGGATTAAGAGTCCAGGTGTTTTTCACTTACCTAGCTCCTTACGCATCCTAAAATACTTACTCAATTGATGTTCAAGGTTTATGTAGCAAAAAAAAGAAAAACGTCATGGTTTGAACTTTTTATTTAGAAAATTAGATTATTTTAGAAATGTAAGTTAATTTTTGAAATTAGAATGATTATGTCACATCAAGTAAATGGGTTAATTTAGAATTGTAAAGAGTATTTTAAATGAAAAAATAAGATAAGTTCAGTTTAAATATTGTATATATAATAGAGTAATGATTTAATATCGAACTTCACTAGAAAACATGGTATTGATACTTGATGTTTATTGATATTTAAATTTTAAAATGTAAATATTCTGGTAGGTATTATTAGTAAATAATCGATTCAGTTTTTTCAAATCTTAAAGTCGAACTGAAAAAATAAAATTGCCATTATTCAATTGAAACTGACTGAAAATAAACTGAAACAAATAAACCAAAATTTACGTTTCGTTCAATTTTACATGGAAAACTGGACTACACGTGGGACGAAGTGAATATTTAAAAAAAGTTGAATCGAAATTGAAGATAGATAGATATCCCTCATTTTTTCAATCATGACAGCATATGATGGAAACTTTTTGTTTTTCCTCAAGTTGGACTTCCTCAGTTTAAGAATTTATGCATTTTGATGCAAAGTTCGTAATATCAATCATGCATCAGATATATGTATAATGCCAAAATCACTAAGTACCCGTAACATATTGATATCCTCTGGGAGCAAAAACTCGGGACCCGACCCATACAGAGGTCTCCTCTTCTCAAGAGGAATGTTTAAAGGGAGTGTTTCCGGTCATAGTGCCTGAAGAGTAGTCCAAGTGGCTTATGGTAGATCTTCCCTATCAATGTGTGATCCCCGCTTGGAAAAGTGCCTTAGGCGTACATGCCGCAGTAGTTCTTAAAATTTGGATGAGGTGTAAATTTCCAGCCATATCACACGTTAGGTAAATTGCTCGCATTAACAGCCTAACATATCTATAAAAGCCTATGTATGCCTCACTGCATAGACACATAAACTTCAGAAGCTCTTAGCTTTTATACACATTTCTGCCCTCTATTCCCGATCACTCGACCTGACTTAAGTATCGGAGGGACTTCGTCGGAAATACTTCCAGTGCCTTCTAACCTGTTTCCTTAGCTGCAAGTCTCCCGACATCATATATAGCCACTCAGTTGTCCAGAGCACCCCGAAGTGAATGCTCCGAGATCCTGAACCGGTTGTAGTTCTCCGACTAAGGAAAAATTCGGTTACATTAATTGGCGCACATATGTGGGAACAACGAGGTAGAAGAAGAAGAATATGCCACGAAGGAGGAATCAATTCCAAGAGACGAGAGACAATAGCAGACACAATGCTAGAAATTCTTCCCGGGGACCCGAAGCCCAGGGCCTTACGACCGCCCAAATCCTCCTCCAAACCAAAACCCTCAGTTGGAGAAAATCAGAAAGCTTTGAGAGGAGGTTGCGCGTTTGTGTGAGGAGAGGGGTTCAGGACCCCCACCAAATCCATTTCGGGCGGTCCCCTTTTCACCAGAAATGTCAGGCCCCGTGCTAATTAGAACAATTAACACATAATAAGCGCATAATCACGGAAGCTTAAAATCAGGGCATAAAAATTTTTCGAAATACAATGGCCTGAATTTCAAATCATACATTCAAAATATTCGATATTCAAAATATAGGTTAAATCAAACTCATACCACAAGCAACTACATAATTCAATTCAAAATACAGATCCCCCAAATACAATAAAACACGGGGCATCCCCCGGGTTAATACATATCATAAATAAACTGGGACTCAGGGATGAGGGGATCGACCAGCTGAACCTCCACTCTGCCCAGCTTGGTTACCTAAAGCTCCTGCAAATGGGCACACAGACCCAGCAAGACAAAGAAGGAAACAAATACGAGGTCAAGCCTCGGTACGAAGAGCTATCAAAGCAGGTAAACATGCAACATGTTATAAATCAATGCTATGAATGCATGAGGGCTATCAAGAAGTCGGATAGCTAGACCAGTCTATCAACTAGCAACTCAAATCAAGCCTCTATACCACACACAGCCAATCAGCCGGTGGAAATCATCGGTCCGTGATCAGCGGGGCCCGTCAGCCCATCACAGCTCGGTGGTAGACACTCGAATCCGGTAGTCACCACTCCGACGATAGCGTTGGACTTTTCGGGCACGACTCAACAGTCGGCCAGTCGCAACGTGGCACCCAATCAGGTAATCAAATCAATTTGTCAATTCAGGCTCAAGATGTATGCGTGAATGCCATTCGATATCAATGCATAAAGCATACAATTCATAATACGTGCAAACAGAATGAAAAGCTCAATCAATTCATCAAACTGTTCCATGTAATTCAAATAACCGCAATTCACAACACTGAAAACTAGCCATGTTCACGCTCAACTGCTAAGGGCTGCTCAATCGTACCTTTCCTCTTCGAATTACCTAACAGATTCTCAACAAAGACACGTCCAGCAACAACCCAAGCTTACTGCCTTTGAAGCTTCCTCGACAATTACCCTTCAAAATTCCTAGAAGCTTAAATCTGCCAAAGATACCTAATATCTTAGCTCAAACCAACGAAAGAAAGCTCACCCAAGGATAGAAACGCACGGCGCAACTTACTGCTCAATTCAGCTGTTTCGCGTTCTCGCTCCAACTCAACACAGCCTCCAAGATTGGTAGGAAAAGAAAGGTCTTCTCAAGAGGTTTCCAACGCTACCAAGAACTCGAAAAACGGAGGTCGAAATCAACGGCAAATCACGATAGAAAGTGACGGTGAACAGTAGTTCGACGAGGGCTTGGAGAAGAAGAGATAAGGTATATCTGGCTCAAAATAATTCTAAGTGTCGATCAACACTTCTATAAATACCTCTTCAAACCTCGCCTGCTGATTCACCAAGATCTATCGAAGAAATCAGCAGAAATCTATCAGCAGCAATCTTCCCTTTTCATTTCGTAAATTCAGCAGCAACGACTAAACAATAATCTCACGAAAACGCTACAAAACGACACCGTTCCAACTTATCTAAACGACGCCGTAGCAACCATCAGCAGACAACAGCTCTCGCAAGCCAAAGCAACCAAGAGCTGATGACAGCTCTCTCTACAAATCAATCTATCTGCTGGTCGCGAGAAAACACTCAAAACGACGACGCATCTACTAATTCAAACGACGTCATTTCATACGTAATCAAATCTGCTAACAGCTGATCTTTCAAACGAAAAGCTTAAAACGCAGCGTTTTCACTTAATCAAACGACGCCGCTTCTCAACGCTCTTGCAAAAGCGCGCCTGCTGATCAGCAGCAACCAAAACAACGCAATCGCTACCAGCAGCAATGGATACGTCACGCCTACGTCATCATATCTATCGATAGCTCTCGCGACAATTTCTCAAATCATCTGCTGAACGTTCACACAAGCGCAACTGCTGAATTCAATAGTCAACACTCCAAAATGTTGACTAACACGTGTCGCTTTCTCGCTCAATCTCACGCTACGCGCGATGTCTGCCAGCAGCAACTTCAATTCGCACCAAAACCAGCAGATCTTCATGCGTCACGTTGATGTCACCATATCTGCTGATTCCAATTCACCAGCAGGAGCTACAGTAACTTTGACCAGCGTTGACTTTAACAAAAATCGATATTTTTCAACTCTTAAACTAGCGCTGCGACGGATAATTTAGCAGGACTTCATTTCTTTCGCAAAATCCTCAAAATTCACGTGATTAATCCCAAATCAAACCAATTAATCACTAATCTGATTTCTCAATCCTCACAAGAAATACTAGCTGTGGAGCTTCCCCAACATTTTAAATTTTCAAATGTGGGGAAATATGATTGGACTATGGACCCTGAAGACCACATGTTGACGTTTGAAAATGCGGCACTCTTACAACAATTCGTCGACTCCATTAAGTGCATGGTCTTCTTGACTCTATTAAGTGCATGGCCCAGCAATGGTTAAATCTTCAGTTCGCTGGAGCATAGCTAGCTTCCAGGATTTTAGCAAGACGTTCCTTCATCAGCTTCTAGTAGCAATAAGCGTCCCATGATGATATTGAATCTCTTCAATGTCAAGCAGAGGGAACATGAAAACTTATGGGAGTACATCAGACACTTCAAACGGACCATCATTCAGGTGCCTTCTGCCACCCCCGACTTTCTGTGCTTGAGAGGGGGTGAATTATTCAGATCATTTGTCAAAAAGTCCCGAAAGACAATTGACGACCTATTGACTAGGGCAGAGAAGTATGTTAACGTAGGGAAATTACAAAACACCAGAGAAATGATAAGAAAGTACTTCGAAGCCCTCAAAGGAATCTAGGATAACATCCAGGTCCTCTCGACCTGGAGCCCCACCATTGATGGGGAAATTTATCGCTCGGATGCCTTTGAAACTTGGCAAGTCCCAAGATTTGGAGATTTGCGATGAAAGGAGGCTGGTGCAGATACCCCGAGGAAGTGAAAGAGGCCCAAGGAATCCTAAATCCAAAAACGTGATTTCCACAGAGACTGTGACCACACGACCTCTGAGTATCATCATTTAGACCAAGAGCTGGAATGAATCATCCACCACAATCCTGATGTGCAGGCTATATTGTCTGGGGAGGGACCACCTCGTCCCCGAAAGCGGAAGAAAGAAGAAGGTGGTTGGCAACGAGAGAGGAAGGCCCCTAGCAAGGATAGAACCAATCGGGGGCGTGGCCAAAATCAATCCCAAGGAGAATCTTGTTCACCTCATTCTCGGGGAGTTATCCACATGATTTTAGGGGGACCTACTGATGGGGACTCCAATAGAGCAAGAAAATCTAGGTGTTGACATATGGAGAGCATGAAAGTTGACACTAGAAAGAGGTACTTGTACTCCGCCATTTCTTGCTCGGAGGAATTAAAAGGAGGATTTGATACACATAATGCCTTCGTGATCAGGGCCATGATAGCCAATTATGAGTGCTCATATTTTTGTGGATTCAGGGAGTTTGGTGAATGTGCTCTTAAAGGAGGCCATGGACCAGATGGACTTAGGGGAGTATCACGTGGATTTGGTCCATACCTATCTTTTCGGGTTTACAGGTCATTCCCTACAAATAACGGTGGTTGTCCATCTACCTCTTTCATTAGGATTGAGAGAATAAAGAAAGACCAGGGTTATGAAGTTCACTGTGGTAGATGCTCCCTCCTCTTCCAGTGTAATCCTGGTAGGCAAGCTATGACTGCTTTCATGGTTGTGGCTTCGATCCTTCATCAAAAGATTAAATTTCTTGTGGGGGATGATGTGAGGGCTTGGTAATTAGATCGGGTTAATCAGTTTAGATTGGAGCATTTTGGGTGCAAGCTGAACATTTTGTATGAGCGCTGAGCTGATATGAGTACAACATGCTGATCTGATGGAACAGTGCTGGACTGGATCGAGCGAGTTGACCTGATCGAGCTATGTGATGATAGAACTGTGCTGATCTGGTGTGAGCTGAGCAGATCTGGTAGTACTGTATGGTCGTGAGTATAACATGATGGTTTGTGTTGTGCATGATGGATGTCCTGAGATGGAGTCAGCTTAGAGGAGGAGGCCTGGGAGTTGCGAGTTGGAGTCAGCTTAGAGGAGGTCTGGATGTCCCGAGCTGGTATCAGCTTAGAAGCTCTTGATGGTCGATGGTCATTGCTGATCAGATCGGGAGAACTTAAGTCATATACTAAGTATTGACCAAGTGTTAGTCAATTTTCGACCATAAGACTTATTTATATCTTTGAGAGCCCGAGCTGTTACAGCATCGTGAAACCCTCGTCACTGTTTACCCATATCTTATCTTTTGCCATCGCCATAGGTATACGACTCATCTTGGAGCAAGGTTGGTACCGTTAGAATCCTCTCTCCAAACCCGCCTTTTCTCTACCATTCTTGAAGCCAAAGGTTGGCCGGATAAGGGAACACGATGATAGTTGAAGTGAGCTGTTCTTCGCATTTTCTTATCGTTTCGCTCTTCGGTTCAGTTCACGTGAGTTGTAAGTTGATAATCTTCTCCTTAGCTTTCATTTGAGACCAGTATGGTTAATCTGGACTAGATTTGAGCTACTCTGAGCTGATTTTGTAACGACCGAACTTTTCTCAAAAGAAATTTAGAAATTTGGGGTTCGAATTGAAAGACCCAAAAATTTCAATCTTAACAAACATAAAAGTCGTTACTAAAATTCTGGACTAAATTGCGAATAAACACAATTCAATGCTGCTGAAATGCGAAACAAATGAAACAATGACGTGACCGGAAGTAATACCAAAATCTGATAAACACTTTTCATAACCAATGAAGAAAATCAGCTGCAAGGGTATACAAAACGCGGAACTAAAATCATCAGCTGATCGAAATTCAAAATAAATATAAATAGAAGTCTGAACGGATTTCTATTGTTCAACTGAACTAGGAATCTGTTATAATACAAAAACACTACACTGAAGTTTCTGTACAACAAAACAAAGTCTGAAAAGAACAACGGAAGATGTCCACGATAAACACACTGGAATCTGAAATCTGAATACGCTTTAGAATGAACAAGCGCAATAACATATCTAAGAAATATGATAGAAACTCATAAACATAATCAAATTCTGAAAACATTTTCTTTAAACATTCTCTAGAGCTGTGATTAAAATCACACTTGTGCTCTTCTTTCTTTTTCTGAAATTATGAAAACACTTTAAACATTTTGTCCAATTCGTTTGATCAAACTCCTGATATCAGTCTCTTAGCACTATGGCTCATGGTGAAGGGATATACAGATCCATCGACCTATACACCCCATCCTTCCTCTGTTGAAAGGGCACACGATTCGTCAGCCGCGCACTCACCCTTCCTCTAGGGACCCTATTTGTTGTCATAACTTAAAACATTTTATAAAATATCGTTCTGCTCTTTCTTTTCTTTCTTAAAATCTGTTTTCTTTCTCTCTTGTACGAATTACTGGTTTTTCATTTGTCTAATGATGTTCTGGAACTTCAAGGATTTCTCTGTAAAACTTGCGAAAATGAAAACTGAATAAAAGCTCTCAAATCTAATCAATTGAATCAAATAAGTCTTTCGAATTGAAGCGGAAATGAATAAGGAATCAAATTCTGGAATTTCGTTATCTGTTGAAGAAATGAACAGTAACTATCCGTTGACGAAATGAACAGTAACTATCATATGAACAGAAATGAACAGAAATGAACAGTAACTATCTGTTGAAGAAATGAACAGTAGGTATCTGTTGAAGAAATGAACAGTAACTATCTGTTGGTCAATGTCAGAGTCAACGCAACTTAAATAAAGAATTTCAGTTGTTGAACAAACCAACAACTGAACAATATCTCAACAGCTGATGAACAAAACCAACAGATGAATATGAATTAATACATCAGCTGACAACAGCTAAACACATACGAAGGCAACAACTGAAACATAAAAAAATGCAAAAGCTGACAACGAAATAATGCAACAGCTGAGAACCAACAGCTGATGAACAAACTAACAGCTGATGAACAATAAAATATGCAACAACTGAACATGAAATAGTGCGACTGCTGATCGCAACTACTGGAAGCAAACAATGCGACAGCTGAAATCTACTTAGAATATTTTCAACAAAGAAATATCAGTCGTGGTATAAGAACCAGATTTCAGACTTAACCAGGTGAATGACGATGGTTTTCCTTTGTCTGAAGAATTCAAAATATCTGCAGAAATTTCTGGAAATAATCGAATAAGCTACTTGTAAGCTACTTCGATGGAATTTCTGAAGAAAACTCAAGAATCTACTGGATGAACATCACCAAACCATTTTCTAAACATTTCTAGATCAAAATACAGTAAAACACAACTTTCATAAAAACAGAGAATGAACTTTTCTGAAGTTTTGAAGAACAACCGAAGCCATCTTCCTTTCTTTAAAACCTCATATAAACATGCAAACAGAACTGAATATATGCTTTCAATGAGTGAGCAAGAAACAGAGTTTACTTGCCTGAATTCTTGAACACAACCGCAGTAGAAATCCAGCCAACCACTAACACTCCGATCGTCTCCTTCGAAAAACTTTAAAAGTCTTTTGTTTGGTTTCTTGAGAGAGAGCACCGCTTAAAAGTAATTTGATTTGAAGATAATGATGCATGAAGCAGGTAACATCCTATATATATATATGATTTGTAAATGCCTAGAGAAGAAACACATTTAAATAAATGGCAGCTAACATCCTATATATATATATGATTTGTAAATGCCTAGAGAAGAAACGCATTTAAATCAATATGCCAAAATCTTCTAAAAGCGTACTCTGTTTTAAAATAAAATGATGCACATGGAAACCGAACGATTTTAGTTAAAACAAAAGGATTCGATCGACTTGCTATAATTGGCTAAACAGCTGCTGCAATCGCATTCTAAAGTCTGAAATCTGAAACTCGATTAAATCAAGAGTTAAATAGAATAGCATTGTAATCCCTCAATCTCATAACTTTCTAATTTGTGGCCTCTAAAATATCTGGGCATTACAGATTTGCCCTAGGCTTTTTCTGGTTATTTTTCCCCGAGCTGAATCCTTCTAGTGGAAACAATTTGTTATATGATGTAGTTGTTTTCAGTTCAGGGTGTTCCATAGTATGTGGTGTAGCTTCCCGATCTGCAGGAGACTCTTGTGGTTTTCTGTCGTGATTTCTCTACCTTGTTAGCTGGAGTACCAGTATGTGCACGATCTGTTGTGTAGTGAGAGTGCTCTGTCCTGTCTTAAGCTATGAGCTTTGCGTGAGGTTTGGTAAGATTACGGGCAGGTACGGATGGAGCATGTATTTACAGCTTTTGTAGAGTATGTTTATGTACTATGTGTTGCATTTTGTGCTATTTCCTGTGCTTAATTGGCATGTGATTGTGTATATACATGTCATGGCATCGAGCATGTGCATTCATATTGGGCCTTGAGATTTTATTGCCAGTTGTTGCATTCGATACTCGTATTTGAGTGGTATCCTTTTCTCGTGGAGCGGTGTTGTTTAGTACACACACGATTGAGAGCACTGAGGATGCACCGTGTGAGGAATCGGATTTCAAGATTTGTGATTAATCAGATTCTGGAGTAGGATTAGTCACGAGAATTAAGATTTTTGATTTCTGGAATTTCGGATTTTTGGTGAGATCTGATTTGAGGAAATTCAGATCTCTAGTTGGAGTTGTCCAGATTTTAGTTCGGGTTTATCGGGTGAAATCTGGTTGAGAATTGGGAACGAATTGATTTGATTTAGAAATCTGGTTCCTTGAGTGTTAGCGTGTTTTACCGCGAGAAGTAGGTAAAACGCTGCGTTTTTGGTGAGATCTGGATTGAAGAGAGTGGCGCGAGAGAGCAGCGCTTTTGTTTCGTAATTTCAGATGTCAACGTTGGTCAACGGAACTGTAGCGGGTGATCGCTGGATTGAGAGATCTGGTTTCGTTGTATCGAGCGTGAGTGATAGTTCGCGTGAAGAGATCTGCTGACGTAAGCAGATTTCACGTGTTAGTCAACATGTGAAGTTGACATCTGGTATAGCGCGCATAGTTGAGGAATCTGTTTTGAGCGCTAGCGTTGTAATTTGAGGAGAGATCTGTTTCACTGTGCGACGTCGTTTGGATTAGTGGCTATGTCGTCGTTTAGCATTATGCGTTGCTAAGGCGTAGAGATCTGTTTTAGTAGTAGCGTTGAGATATGTTTTGTTGAGCGCTAAGATCTATTTTGAGCGATGCGGCGTCGTTCCGTTAAGTTGCTGCCTCGTCGTTTTGGATTTTCAGTACTTAGCATGTTTTGATTCTAGCGCGAGCGTTTTGAATTAACGTTGTGAAGTCTGTTTGATTTTAAGCGCTGGTTTGAGGAATCTGGTTGAAGCTATCTCTTGATGAAGAGATCTGTTTTTGTCGGTGTTTGATTTAGACAGTAGCCATTGAATTGAGAAATAAATAGAAGTGTCGAACTACACTTAGAATATTTCTCAACCCGTCATTTCTTATCTTCTCTGTTGAAACCCTCGACTTGCTACTGTTCACCGTAACTTTCCACCGCCGATTCCCGTCGTTTCTAGTCTCTGTTTTTGACAATCGTGGTGGCGCTGGACCCCCCTAGCTTATCTCTTTCGTTTGCTACCCATTAGAGACCCTGAATCAGCGATTGGAGGAGGAACGCGAAGTGCTGTGTCTTCGTGCCGTGAGATCGGTGAACCTCCTGCTAGCGTGAGCTTTTGGGTGAGCATTTCTAGTTGATTTGAGCTCTGTCCTTGTAGTTAATACCTGCGTAGATGCTTAGAACTGGAGTATAGTTCTGGCCGTAGGTGTTTGAGGATGTATGTTTAGATTTGAGCTAAGATATTAGCTACCTTGCACAGATTTTAGTTCCAGGAAGCCTGCTGCTGTGAATTTCAAACCAGGTGAAAGCTGGTTGCGTCGGCCGTGAGTTTCTGCCGTGCTTTGAGTAATTTGTGAGGTAGAATTTGTGGAATTGAGGTACGAATTGAGCAGCCCTTAGCAGCTTTAGGCGTGAACATGCTGTGATTGATGTTGTGAATCTTGCTGCTGTGACTTACGTGAATCAGTGTGTTGAATGATTGAGTTACATTCTGTTTTACGTATTGCTTTTGTATGCATTGTTTATTGGATATTGAATTGGCATACATGCATACATATTGAGCCTTGACAGATTGATTTGATGACCTGATTTGGGTGCCACGTTGTGACTGGTCGACTGATGAGTCGTGCTCGAAAAGTCCAACGCTATCATCGGAGTGGTGACTACCGGATTCAAGTGTCTACCATCGAGCTGTGATGGGCTGACGGGCCCCGACGATCACGGACCGATGATTTCCACCGGCTGATTGGCTGTGCGTGGTATAGAGGCTTGATTTGATTTGCCAGTTGATGGACTGGTCTAGCTATCCGATTCTTTGGTAGCCCTCATGCATTCATGATATCGATTTATAGTATGTTGCATGTTTAGCTGTTTTGATAGCTCTTCGTACTGAGGCTTGACCTCGTATTTGTTTTCCTGCTTTTGTGTCTTGGGTCTGTGTTACCCATTTGCAGGATCTTCAGGTAGCCAGGCTGGACAGAGTGGAGGTTCAGCTGGTCGATCCCCTTTTCCATGAGTCTCAGTTATATTTATGATATGTACTAAATCGGGGGATGCCCCGCGTTTTTGTGTATTGGGGATCTGTATTCTATTTGAATTGTTGTTGTTGTTGTTGTTGTTACCTGATTGTATAAGTTTGAGTTAACTTATATTTTGATTATCGATATTTTGAATGTATGTTTTGAGTTCAGGCCCAAACTATTTCGAAAAATTTTTAAGCCCTGATTTTATGCTTCTGTGTTTATGCGTTTATTTAGTGTTAATTGTGAGTAATTAGCACGGGGCCTGACATTTTTGGTATCAGAGCCTAAACTGGGATAAGCTTGATTTCTTTTGATCACACTCGAGTCTAGGCACAGAGTTTTGATTTGATTTTTGATTGACTCTGTGACTTATGTGATTATTATCTGCCTTGATGTTATATCTGTTGGGGATCCGGATCCGCCCCCTGGCAAGGCAGCGGAAGAACAAAGAATATAGCCGCGAGACGATCAATACGAAAAACAACAATTCAATAATCGTCATACATAGGGCGTTCAAAACGAATACCTTGCTGGCACTTGTGTCTGGCTCCAACCGGAATTTCAATAACCCGGCTCTTCTCGGTAGATTGCGGTAGATAATCGCCAATCCGGTCCATGACCAGAACCGAGACTCCTTCATCAGGCTGCACTAGAAGCACTGACGAATTCTACACGAACGGATTCTCCTCGTCGAATCGGCCGGAAACAAATTTCCGGTGAAGATCGGCGGCGGCGGCGGCGTCGGCGGCGTGAGTTGAGAGGAGGAGAGGGCGGCTAGCACACTTAGGGTTAGGGTTATGATGTAGTGTGAGAATTAATTAATTATGAAGTCTCTCAAGTCTAATTAAATAGACTAACAATGAACTTGGACCGGCCCATCGGGCCCGGGGCCAAATGACGATATTCATTGCTGCGACTTCATCGTAATTCCGATCGCCGATCAGATCAGACCGATCGACTCAGTTTCCAAAACTGAATGTTATGATGTGAAAAACAATTTTTCAGATCATCTAACCCTAAATTGCAAAATGACCGTTTTGCCCCTCAACAGCGGGAAACCCCGGTTTGACCCCTGTTGACTTTTAGGAAGTCGCACTCCCCAAAATCCTCTTCTCGTGCTCAACACATTGAGCTGAGTATCCGTGCGGGAATCTCGAATCCAGTACTTGTGTGACCCTCAATGGTTCAGGGATACAGCTAGCCGTGGGCTCACAACCATTGTGGCTCCGGGATCACAATTCCGGACTTGCCCATCGGATCATGGTAGAGCGTCTAGCAACATCGCCCCATGATCCCCTAGTATCACTGATAGTGCCTACAAGAACCAGTCGGTCGTGGTTAGCGTACAGTACGGTCCTTTCAATCCATATATCCCGATCAGATCAACGACCATTGGTAAATCGAGAGTCGCTATAGATCCGATAGCTATGCATACATCTTGGAGATCGAATAGTGACATCACGAGTGTAACTAGGTAAACACATTTACCTAAAACACTTCTAGTACTCTGGCCAGAGATTTGAACACTATTATCCCCTCAGATAGCATAGGATATCCACGCATGTCTGCGAGCGGTGAATCCTCGACAACGATGCATCGACTCCTACATGCATCGGGGTCTCATCCAATCCCGACGCCTTATGACTCCAGGTGAGTCGGCCTGATTTTAGCTTCCGTGTTTATGCGTTTATTATGTGTTAATTGTGAGTAATTAGCACGGGGCCTGACATTTTTGGTATCAGAGCTTAAACTGGGATAAGCTCGATTTCTTTTGATCACACTCGAGTCTAGGCACAGAGTTTTGATTTGATTGTTGATTGACTCTGTGACTTATGTGATTATTATCTGCCTTGATGTAATATCTGCTGTTAGCCTTACCTCTAGACTTGTGTAGATGCCTCCGAGGAGAGGTAGATCTATACGTTCCGCTGAGGGGTCTAGGGCTCCAGATAGTGACGAGGATGTTCATCGGGTGGATGATGTGACTCGACGGATAGGTGAAATGGAACTAGTTTTAGCTCGATTTCAGCGTACGAACCCTCCGATGTTTGCTGCTACTGACGGTGGTGCGAATGCCGAGGCTTGGCTAGTCCAGATGGAGGAGCTATTTGATACCTTGGAGTACGCTCCTGATAAGAGACTGAAGTTGGCAGTGCTGCAGTTGCGGGATGACGCGCAGCGCTGGTGGAGAGGTACTTCTAGGATGCTTTGGGATAGTGGGGCAGTGATCACCTGGGAGAGCTTCTGTGAGGCGTTCCGTCAGGAGTATATCCCGGAGTCCTACTTTAGCAGCAGGGAGCGTGAGTTTGATAACCTGAAGCAGGATAACATGCGGGTGGCCGAGTATGCGAGGCAATTTTCTGCGCTTTTGGTGTACATGCCACATGTAGCGAACCAAGAGCGGACGAAGAGAAACAAATTCTTGAAGGGCTTGAGACCTGATCTTTACCGGATGGTGTTTTCTGGGTCCCCGGCGACCTTTGTGGAAGCTGTGAACAATGCGGTTGACATTGAGGAGAGTTTGATGGATCCTGATGCTCCGGTGCAGCAGACGACTGGACGTGCTTCTCAGACAGCGTAGGCGGTGTCACAGTCGTATCAGTCTCCTCAGGGGTCACAGAAGTCGAGTCGCCAGAAGTTCCAACCTCGAGGGAAGCAATTCAAGAAGAAGGGCCACTCGAGTTCCTCTGGTTCCGTGAGTTCTGATTCTGGCAGCGGTTCAGGCAGTGGTTCTGGCGGTGGATTTTGTGGATAGTGCGGAGGGAGACATGAGACTTCGTAGTGTCGTGGAGTTAGAGGAATTTGCCATCTTTGTGGTCAGCCGGGACATTTTGCTAGGGCGTGTCCTTCGATAGGAGGGCGGTCTTCTGGACAGTCGCAGTAGGGTTCTGTTGGTGGTTCTTCGCAGCGACATCAGCCTTTCGCTCAGTCCCAGCGATCAGGATTTCAGCCTCGTGAGCCGTCTAGGTTTGGAGGACCTTCCCGACCTCAGTTTCAGATTCCCCAGCAGGCTCAGGTGAATGCTTTGACTAGAGAGCAGGCTGAGGAGACACCTGGCATGGTGATTGGAGGTACATGCTTTATTTTTTATTATCCTGCGAGAGTTCTTTTTGACACTGGTGCATCACATTCTTTCATATCTGAGTTGTTTGTGTTTGAGCATGGGTTGAGTTCATCCCCATTGTGTGATGTCGTGTCTGTGTCTACTCCTGCTGGTGTGAGTCTGTGGTCCCGAGAGGTAGTGATTGATTGCCTGATTAGATTTGATGAGCATGTTTTGGTCTCCAATCTGATTGTTTTGGGGATTAGATATTTTGATTGTATCTTGGGGATGGATGTACTGTCTAGCTATAATGCTACAGTTGATTGCTTCCATGGTGTGGTGAGATTTCGCCCTGATTCGGGTGAGAAGTGAGATTTATACGGTGCTGATTCACGTCCGAAGATTCCGCTGGTTTCCGCCATGGAGATGTTTAGCCTGATATCGCTAGGTAACGCTGGATTCATGATCTACGCGCTTGACGGTTCCCAAGAGCAACGATTGGAGTTGAGTGATATCCCGATTGTCCGAGAGTTTCCCGACGTGTTTCCAGACGAGATTCCTGGATTCCCTCCGAGACGT
This sequence comes from Dorcoceras hygrometricum, assembly GCA_001598015.1. Classification (NCBI taxonomy): domain Eukaryota; kingdom Viridiplantae; phylum Streptophyta; class Magnoliopsida; order Lamiales; family Gesneriaceae; genus Dorcoceras; species Dorcoceras hygrometricum. The sequence goes on along the minus strand of KV019052.1, from coordinate 54,101 downwards.
GAGATCGACTTCAGTATCGAGTTGGTGCCCGGAACTACCCCGATTTCTAGAGCTCCGTATCGGATGGCGCCAGCAGAGTTGAGAGAGCTGAAGGATCAGTTGAGAGATCTCTTGGAGAAAGGCTTCATCAGACCGAGCATGTCGCCTTGGGGAGCTCCGATTCTTTTTCGTGAAGAAGAAGGATGGATCTATGAGAATGTGCGTGGATTTCAGACAGTTGAATAAAGCGACGGTGAAGAACAAGTATCCTTTGCCGAGGATTGATGACTTTTTCAATCAGTTGCAGGGATCGGTAGTGTACTCGAAGATTGATTTGTGCTCTGGTTATCACCAGTTGCGGATTAGAGACGCTGATGTGGCGAAGACAGCTTCCCGGACTAGATACGGGCATTATGAGTTTTTAGTCATGCTGTTTGGGCTGAAGAATGCCCCAGCTGTTTTCATGGATTTGATGAATCGCGTCTTCAGTGAGTATATTGATCGGTTCGTGATAGTATTCATAGATGACATCCTGGTATACTCGACGAGCTTGAGAGAGCATAAGGAGCATCTTAGACTGGTGTTGCAGAGATTGAGTGTGAGACCTGAAATTGTAATATAAGATTAATTGTTTAATTAATCGGTTTTTGGAGAATTATGGGTTTTCGGAGTCCTATTTGAAGGTTTCGTTTGCATTTTCGGGTCCGAAATCATGCTTAGAGCAATTCTGGAAATTTTGGTTTTTCGAGTTTGAAATCTGTTTTTGGTGAAATATGGTAGTAGATTTGATGACGCAAGCTTCGCTGGTATGCGTTGCGTTGATGACGTAAGCCTTGCTGTTGAAGAAGTCTGGTCGCTGGTGTTATTTTTCCTTCGCAGCGTGTTTTGTTGGCGCGAGGTTCTTACGACGTCGTTTCATGAGGGATCTGTTTTGCGCTAATGTGTAGAGATCTGGCATAGAGCTGGCATGAGATCTGCTCGTGAGCGGAGAGATCTTTTTTGTGTATTACGGGTTTATGCATTGGTTTCTAAACGCCGCCGTTTTAATAAGTTGCTACGTCGTCGTTTTTGAGTATAGCGCTAGCGAGAGTCTGTTCGCATGAGGAGAGGTATGTTGTGTGTAGCGCTAATTATTGAAAACAGATGTCAAAGTTGGTCAACTCTCCTGTAGCGTGTTTCCAGCTTTCAGCGCTTTTTGACCAGCTTTCTCCGGGGTTTTGTGCGACGTCGTTTTGGGGTATTGGTTGTGTTTAGCGCGCGTTGGTTGTGAGATCTGTTTCTGTCGGTGGAAAAATTAAACAGATTTCTCGCGCTTATTTAAGGAGCAAGGCTTGGCTTCGTATATTCCACCAGATCCCATACTTAGAGAAATATTTCCCGATTTCGTTCTCTGTTTCTCAAACCCTTGATTACTGTTCACCGTTGATTTTATCCGGTGATTCCCATCGTTTCCGGCCATAATTTTGGACGTGCGAGGTAGCGTTGGACTCCTCTTGGAAAGATCTTTCACCCTATACCAGTTACGGAGGCTATTGTTCGCTGGAGAGAGATTGCGAAACTACTGCTCTCGGCCGTGAGTTGTGTGTACAGGTAGTTTTCGAGTTTAGTTGTTGAGATCTCGTTTCCTAGCTGTGATTTAGCTCCCTGTTAAGTTGTATTAGGGTGTTATTTGCTGGTTGAGCGTGGGACTCCCAGCCGTGAGCTTTATGTGTTGGTCGTGAGTTTTGGGTTGACGATTCCCTGTATCTTGCGTATGTTTTACAGGTTGGAATCAGAATTCTCAGGCCTTGTATTCGGTAATTTTTGCTCAGTGTGAAGGTACGGATTTGAGCTTGATGTAGCTTGGAATTGGCGTGAGATATTATGCGTGGCTGCTGGGATGTTTCGGTGAACTTATCTGTGTACTGCTTGCTGAGCATTGGTGTTTATGCTAGCTGTTTCATGTGAATTGCATACACGCATTTGTTCACGCATATTTCAGATCCCTTGTGTGTCGTGTTTTGCAGCCTTGTATCTTGTATTGCTGTTATTGATTTCTTACCAGGATGCGAGGGCGAGCAGCGATACCGCACTCTCATCTCCCTGCTGGGATCGTTAGCCACCATGCGCCGAGTGGTTAACTACCACAGTTCATGGGCGAGGCAACGGCAGGTTGAGTTGTTTGATGCATCTGGTATTCGGGTGTTGTATCACGGCGAGTGGCTCATTACCACACTGTGAACACACCCCGTGGCCACTGTTGTTGCAGTTCAGCGATACCGCACTCTCATCTCCCTGCTGGGATCGTTAGCCACCATGCGCCGAGTGGTTAACTACCACAGTTCATGGGCGAGGCAACGGCAGGTTGAGTTGTTTGATGCATCTGGTATTCGGGTGTTGTATCACGGCGAGTGGCTCATTACCACACTGTGAACACACCCCGT
>KV019052.1:32968-49831 GCA_001598015.1 Dorcoceras hygrometricum | reverse complement strand
ATAATAGCATATACATATATGTATCAGTTAGCCAGGGGGATGCCCTGCGCTTCGTTATTGTATCCCGTAGTTGGAGTCTGATACATGTTGTCGTTGGATGTTGTTATGCTATACTGTTTCTGTTGTGGTTGGATTTTAAACTGGGTTCGTATTTTGAGTATTCTTGTATTTTAAATTATTTAACCCAGCTGGTGGTGCCCCAGGAGGTGGTTAGCGTGTCCCAGTTGCGTATAGCATATACATATATGTATCAGTTAGCCAGGGGGATGCCCTGCGCTTCGTTATTGTATCCCGTAGTTGGAGTCTGATACATGTTGTCGTTGGATGTTGTTATGCTATACTGTTTCTGTTGTGGTTGGATTTTAAACTGGGTTCGTATTTTGAGTATTCTTGTATTTTAAATTATATGTTTTAAACCGTCAGGCCTAAACGCGAAAATTTTACCAGCTTTTTGATAAGTTTCCGCATGTGTTTGTATGTTTTACTCTGTTTAGAGCACGAGGCCTAACATTGAGAGACTCGCAACTCTATGCCAAGTTCAGCAAGTGTGAATTTTGGCTGGACAGAATTATCTTTTTGGGTCATGTGATTTCAGCACAAGGAATTTCGGTAGATCCGAGCAAGGTCGAAGCAGTTCTTAACTGGGAGAGACCTAGAAATGTTTCTGAGATCCGTAGTTTCTTGGGATTGGCTGGCTATTATAGGCGTTTCATCGAGAAGTTCTCTTCGATAGCTAAGCCTCTGACTCAGTTGACTCAGAAGGATAAGAGATTTGAGTGGACTGATGAGTGTGAGAACAGTTTTCAGACGTTGAAGGATAAGTTGACTACTGCTCCTGTGTTGGCTCTACCGTCTGCATCCGGAGGATTCGTAGTGTGCTCCGATGCTTCTCTCAATGGTTTGGGATCCGTTTTGATGTAGAACGGGTACGTGATTGCCTATGCGTCTCGACAGTTGAAGCCTCACGAGACGAGGTACCCTGTTCATGATTTGGAGTTGGCTGCGATAGTGTTTGCCTTGAAGATTTGGCGACATTATCTTTATGGTGAAGAATTTTTGGTGTACACCGACCACAAGAGCCTGAAATATATCTTCACGCAGTCTGATTTTAACATGAGGCAGCGAAGATGGATGGAATTGCTCAAGGACTTTAACTGTGAGATTCAGTATCAGCCTGGGCGGATGAATTCAGTTGCCGACGCATTGAGTAGGAAGACCCAGCCTGCGATGCTTTTGTTTTTGAATGCTTCGAGAGTCTATGAGAAATTGAGTACTTTCGGTTGGAGATTTCAGCCGAGCGATCAGTACTTCATGGTTTCTACGATTCAGGTTGAGCCACAGCTTTTGCATGACATCAGGGAGGCGCAGAGGACTGATCCCTATATCCATGAGTTGAGGATTAAGGCCCAGAATGGTCAGTATGACGATTTCTCCGTTTCTTCGGATGGATGTTTGCATTTTCGAGGGAGATTAGTGATTCCAAACCTGATTGATTTGAAAGAGACCATCATGAATGAAGCGCATTGTAGTCGGTACAGTGTGCATCCGGGCGAGGGGAAGATGTACATGCCTTGAAGTCTCACTATTGGTGGGCGGGTATGAAGAGCGACATCTCTGGTTTTGTTGCTCGATGTCTAAATTGCCAGCAGTTCAAGGCTGAGAGAATGAGACCTGGTGGTTTGCTGCAGAGTTTAGAGGTGCCCTAATGGAATTGGGAGCACCTCGCCATGGATTTCGTGACTCATCTACCTCGATCGAGCAGGGGATGTGATGCTATTTGGGTTGTGATTGATAGACTTTCGAAGTCAGCCCATTTCATTACCTATGATGTGAGGTGCTCTATGAAGAAAATGGCGAAATTGTACATCGACCATGTGGTTAGATTGCATGGAGTTCCGGTTTCGATAGTGTACGACAGAGATCCGAGGTTCACTTCTCGATTTTGGAAGAGTTTGCAAGCAGCTATGAGTTCGAGATTGGTTATGAGTACGGCCTATCACCAACAGACATATGGACAGTCTGAGCGGACTATCCAGACTTTAGAAGACATGCTGCGTGCAATTGTGATGGATTTCAGCGGTGGCTGGCAGGATTCGCTATCTTTGGTTGAGTTTTCGTATAACAACAGCTACCAGGTGACTATCGGAATGGATCCGTTTGAGGCATTGTATGGTCGGAAGTGCAGATCCCCGATTTGTTGGGAAGAAGTTGGTGAGAGACAGCTTTCTACACCGGAGTTTGTTCAGCACATGAAGGATCAGATTGATTTGATTCGGAGTAGAATGAAAGCTGCTCAAGACCGTTTCTCTAGCTATGCTAATAGAAGACGCAGACCTTTGGAGTTTGAGGTTGGCGATCGTGTGTTTCTCAAGATTTCTCCTTTCAAGAGCGTTATGCGATTCAGATTTAAAGGCAAATTGGCTCCCAGATTCGTTGGTCCTTTTGAGATTGTTGAGCGGATTGGACAGTTGGCTTATAGATTGAGGCTGCCCGAGGAATTAGCAGCGATGCATGATGTCTTTCATGTGTCTATGTTAAGAAAATATGAGCCAGATCCGTCCCACGTTTTGAGAACCGACGAAGTTGATCTGGATTCTGCCTTGAGCTATGTCGAATATCCGGTGCAGATTCTGGACAGAAAGGAGAAGCAGTTGAGAAACAAGATAATTCCGTTGGTGATGGTCCAATGGAGCAAGCATGGCCGTGAAGAATCAACCTGGGAAGTTGGGAGAAGATGAGACAAGACTGGCCTCATCTGTTTGAGCACTGATCGTGCAGATTTTTCCAGGTAAATTTCTGGTTTTTGCTTTGAATTTGAGTAGATGTTTGTGTTGATTTGAATGATTGTTTGTTTCTGCCTTGGTTTGCCTTTGATTTCGAGGAAGAAATCTATTAAGGTGGGGAGAATGTGAGGAATCAGATTTCAAGATTTGTGATTAATCAGATTCTGGAGTAGGATTAGTCACGAGAATTAAGATTTTTGATTTCTGGAATTTCGGATTTTTGGTGAAATCTGATTTGAGGAAATTCAGATCTCTAGTTGGAGTTGTCCAGATTTTAGTTCGGGTTTATCGGGTGAAATCTGGTTGAGAATTGGGAACGAATTGATTTGATTTTGATAAAAATATGGTTCCTTGAGTGTTAGCGTGTTTTGCCGCGAGAAGTAGGTAAAACGCTGCGTTTTTGGTGAGATCTGGATTGAAGAGAGTGGCGCGAGAGAGCAGCGCTTTTGTTTCGTAATTTCAAATGTCAATGTTGGTCAACGGAACTGTAGCGGGTGATCGCCGGATTGAGAGATCTGGTTTTGTTGTATCGAGCGCGAGTGATAGTTCGCATGAAGAGATCTGCTGACGTAAGCAGATTTCACGTGTTAGTCAACATGTGAAGTTGACATCTGGTATAGCGCGCATAGTTGAGGAATCTTTTTTGAGCGCTAGCGTTGTAATTTGAGGAGAGATCTGTTTCGCTGTGCGACGTCGTTTGGATTAGTGGCTACGTCGTCGTTTAGCATTATGCGTTGCTAAGGCGTAGAGATCTGTTTTAGTAGTAGCGCTGAGATCTGTTGTGTTGAGCGCTAAGATCTGTTTTGAGCGATGCGGCGTCGTTCCGTTAAGTTGCTGCGTCGTCGTTTTGGATTTTCAGTACTTAGCGCGTTTTGATTTTAGCGCGAGCGTTTTGAATTAACGTTGTGAAGTTTGTTTGATTTTAAGCGCTGGTTTGAGGAATCTGGTTGAAGCTATATCTTGATGCAGAGATCTGTTTTTGTCGGTGTTTGATTTAGACAGTAGCCATTGAATTGAGGAATAAATAGAAGTGTCGAACTACACTTAGAATATTTCTCAACCCGTCATTTCTTATCTTCTCTGTTGAAACCCTCGACTTGCTACTGTTCACCGTAACTTTCCACCGTCGATTCCCGTCGTTTCCAGTCTCTGTTTTTGACAATCGTGGTGGCGCTGGACTCCCCTAGCTTAGCTCTTTCATTTTCTACCCATTAGAGACCCTGAATCATCGATTGGAGGAGGAACGCGAAGTGCTGTGTCTTCGTGCCGTGAGATCGGTGAACCTCCTGCTAGCGTGAGCTTTTGGGTGAGCATTTCTAGTTGATTTGAGCTCTGTCCTTGTAGTTAATACCTGCGTAGATGTTTAGAACTGGAGTATAGTTCTGGCCGTAGGTGTTTGAGGATGTATGTTTAGATTTGAGCTAATATATTAGCTACCTTGCACAGATTTCAGTTCCAGGAAGCCTGCTGCTGTGAATTTCAAACCAGGTGAAAGCTGGTTGCGTCGGCCGTGAGTTTCTGCCGTGCTTTGAGTAATTTGTGAGGTAGAATTTGTGGAATTGAGGTACGAATTGAGCAGCCCTTAGCAGCTTTAGGCGTGAACATGCTGTGATTGATGTTGTGAATCTTGCTGCTGTGACTTACGTGAATCAGTGTGTTGAATGATTGAGTTACATTCTGTTTTACGTATTGCTTTTGTATGCATTGTTTATTGGATATTGAATTGGCATACATGCATACATATTGAGCCTTGACAGATTGATTTGATGACCTGATTTGGGTGCCACGTTGTGACTGGTCGACTGATGAGTCGTGCCCGAAAAGTCCAATGCTATCATCGGAGTGGTGACTACCGGATTCGAGTGTCTACCACCGAGCTGTGATGGGCTGACGAGCCCAGATGATCATGGATCGATGATTTCCACCGGCTGATTGGCTGTGCGTGGTATAGAGACTTGATTTGATTTGCCAGTTGATGGACTGGTCTAGCTATCCGATTCTTTGGTAGCCCTTATGCATTCATGATATCGATTTATAGTATGTTGCATGTTTAGCTGTTTTGATAGCTCTTCGTACTGAGGCTTGACCTCGTATTTGTTTTCCTGCTTTTGTGTCTTGGGTCTGTGTTACCCATTTGCAGGATCTTCAGGTAGCCAGGCTGGACAGAGTGGAGGTTCAGCTGGTCGATCCCCTTTTCCATGAGTCCCAGTTATATTTATGATACTAAACCGGGGGATGCCCCGCGTTTCTGTGTATTGGGGATCTGTATTCTATTTGAATGTTGTTGTTGTTGTTGTTGTTGTTGTTACCTGATTGTATAAGTTGAGTTAACTTATATTTTGATTATCGATATTTTGAATGTATGTTTTGAGTTCAGGCCCAAACTATTTCGAAAAATTTTAAGCCCTGATTTTATGCTTCCGTGTTTATGCGTTTATTTAGTGTTAATTGTGAGTAATTAGCACGGGGCCTGACACACCGGGTCGCTCCCGCCCCCTCAGAGTACTGTGTCCTGGATAGGTGGTGGCGGGTGGTTGTTGTGCACCTTTGTTTACCGTTGAGGACGGACGGGCAGCCCCCATTAACCTGACGATGAGCCACATATATTTTTCATTGGGAATGCCCGGGTAGCTCCCGAATTCCTGATGATGTTGCCACATGTTGCTGTTGACCGTTTTCGTTTGGCCTCCGATCTTGGTATCCTTTATTGCTTATTACCGGACATGCATTGCATTGCATATAGCATATGTCATAAGTTGAGGTGGAGCAAGAATATCACCAAATTTCCTTGGCCGAAGAAGATCAGAATAAAGTAGGCTTCATCACAGCCGATGGAACATTTGTTATACAATCATTCCATTCAGATTAAAGAATGTGGGGGGTGACGTATCAAAGGCTCATGGACAAGGTGTTCCAAAAGCAGATCGGGTGAAATGTCGAGGTATATGTTGATGATATTCTGATAAAGTCCCAGGCAGAAGCCCAGTTCATCTCAAACCTCAAGGAGAATTTCAGTACCCTTCAAGAGTATCGGGTCAAGCTGAATCCAAACAAATCTATCTTCGATGCCCGAATAGGAAAATTCTTGGGATACACGGTGTTGAGGCGGGGCATCGAGGCTAACCCCAAGAAAGTACGAACCCTGGCTTCGATGTGGTCTCCATGCAGCATTCAAGAGGTCTAGAGGTTGACCGAGAGAATGGTCGTCTTATCTCAATTTATATCTAGTTGTGCTGACATGAGCCTCCCTTTATTCAAGGTGCTCCAGAAGGCCAAAAATTTTGAATGGAATGAGAACAGTGAAAATGTCTTTCAAGAACTAAAATATTATTTGAAAGAACTCCCCGTACTCAACAAAACGGGAGCCATAGAACCACTGTTCATCTTTTTATTTGTCAATCCACAGGCTTCCAGTTCAGTTTTGGTTCGAGAAGAATGACAGATCCACCAAACTATGAAGGGGGCAGAAGTGATCTACACTACTGAGGAGAAACTGGCTCTTACTTTAGTCGTCACGGCTCCGGCTACCAAGGCCATACTTCCTCTCACACCCCATTACAGTATTAACCAATAGAGCCTTGGATAGCCACACACCCCGATGCCTCGAGGATATTGGTTAATGGATTAAGAAGCTCCCAAAGTATGACATACAGTTCAAACCCCAAGCAGCTATAAAAGCACAGGCCTTGGCTGATTTCCTCGCAGAGACCATACACCACGAGCAAGAAGAGCAATGGAAGGTTTATGTAGATGGGTCCTCATTCTCAACAGAAAGTGGTCGAGCTTGGAGTTTCTAAGAGTATGGGAATAGCTCGAGTCATAATTTTCTCTAATTCTCAGCTGGTGGTCCATCAAAGCAATGGAAAAATTGAGGTCAAGAACAAGAATATGGTTAGATATGCGAAGGCATTAAGATATTGACAGAAGATCTTCTCCGAACTCATCCTCGAGCAAATACCCTGAGACCAAAACGAGAAAGTAGACAGACTGGTGCGAATGACTAGTTCTCTTACCCCCATGGAGGGAAAACAAATACAAGGTCAAAAGTTGATCTCTCAAATATACCAGGTCACCCAGAGCTTAGGGAAGATACCCTCGTTGGATTGGAGGCATGATGTTTATGAGTAATTCATGCACCAGATGCTACCCGAGGAGTCACGGTGGGCCTGTGAAGTCAATCACATGGGACTTCATTTCGTGCTACTTAATATGAATTGTAAAAAACATCATTATCACAACCACTTTGAAGTTCTTGGGCCCCAAGGAGGCTAATTTTGTGTTGAGAGAAATCCTTGAGCGGTGTTTTGGAAATCACTTGGGGAGCATAGCCTTAGCAAGGAAGACCCTTCTTGCTGGTTTCACTTCCCCATAGCCTTAGCAAGGAAGGCCCTTCTTGCTGGTTTCTTCTGGCCGACCATGCAGAAGGATGCCTTAACCTTAGTTCGATTATGATGGATGCCAAAAACATTCTAATTTACAAAAGCAACCCACCGAGTTCCTGAGGAATGTCATCTTTTCTTGCCCGATGAGAAGATGACTAGGGCGGCAGTGAGACTATTTGCTTGTCAAAGGAGGATTGCTCAGCCTTACAACAAAAAAGTTCGATCTCGGAGGTATGAGGTCAAGGATCTAGTATGGAGGATGATGCAGTATTAGGGAGATAGAGGAAAGCTTGATCCGAAATACAAAGGCCCATTTAAAAAGTGGGGAGTGCTGGAATCGCCGTATACTACCCCGAGGACTGAAACGGCAAGAGAGGACGAAGAACAGTGAACGTTGTTCACCTACAAAATTATTATCCTTTGGGTTAGCCTTATTTGTATTGTAATATCTTTGTCTTATTGATTAAATGATTTTTTCAAGTAAATTTTGTTCATGTTCAAGCTTTACGGTGTTAGCCAAAAAACACCTCAGGTACCTAAATAAAAGCTCGATCTACTCGGCACCATAATGCCCAATTCATATTGGCAAAACACCTGAGGTAGTAGCCCGACCCGAATAAAAGCCCAAACTTCTCGGCACCATAAAACCCAATTCATATTGGCAAACACCATGGGTAGCAGCCATACCTGAATAAAAACCTGACATACTCGACACCAAAAAGCCCAATTCATATTGGTAAAATACCTCTGGGTAGCAATCCTACCTGAGTATAAGCCTGACCAGCTTGGCATTAGAAAAAATTTATATTCGAGGCATTCTGAATCAAACTTAACACTAGAGGCTTAGGTCCCGAGGTCGCCTTCGTAGTGTTATACCTCCTCGGGTGAGTGTTATACTTGGATTATGTTCAGCTTATTCTCTTTGGGTGATGCTCGAACGTAGTCATTTATGTTGGATGCTTATTATCCTTGGGTGATGTTCGTACCTAGTCATTTATGTTGGATGCTTATTCTCCCTGGGTGATGTTCATACTTAGTCATTTATGTTGGATGCTTATGTTCAGTTAATCGTATTCGGGATATATCGGTTTTTAACTCTTAACGGCCCCTCGTGGGTTTGTTATACAAGATTTTGGATCGAGGGCCTGCCGTTTTATCAAAGTTATAGCTGGTGGTAATGGTGCAACTCCAATATTTTAAATCATATAACAACACAAGCGCCACGGTTCGATCGCTCTACCTAGCAGGGCAATTATTGCACCTCAACAATCCCCTCCTAATAATTGAACTCCTTGTAATCAATGAGAATTGAACCCGTGACCTTGGCTCTGATACCACTTGAGAGTTAAAATATTAAGCTCAGGAGTTCAGAATGGGGTTGGGTGAGGTGAATGAACTCATTCTCGAATTTTACTAAAAACTCTTTTAGAAAATATTTTAAAAGCCTTCGGCTTAACTCAGATATGAGTTACCAACTCAGAGAATCTTAGTGTAATATGTTGTCTCGAGTAACAAAATAATTATGCTGAAATAACTCGATTCAACAGTGAACAGATTAAAAGAGCTGTAGTTAAAGGTAAGGTGATAGAGAATTTGTTTATGGAAGTTCAGAGCTGAAACTCCTACGTCTTCCCTTCTTACTTGTTCATGAATGATTCCACTAGAAGACTTTGATAATTACAGCTTTTGTAACAATCCGATCACTCCAGTCGCAACTGAGTGAACTCCTAGCAAACACCAAACTACTACAGACTCTCGATCGGTAAAGTAAATACAATTTAAGCTCTGAGCTGCCTAAGTTTGGCAAGCTCTTACACACTCTTTTTATGATGAACAATCAAAAATAAACTACATAGTGTTTTTCCAACTAAATACACGACACAATAAGTATATGATATCGACAATCAGTGTGTATCGTGGGTCACTTCGTGCATATGTTTTGTATAACTTCGGTTGTTTTTTATTTCGTAACTCGTGTATAATCTTCGTTAACACTCGTAAGTTTTTCACGCAGCATCTTGTCATCTATTTATACTCTTCTCTCTAACGGTCATTAATTGAGCCACTAGATACAATCCTTTTTCAACAAGTACAAAGGTACGCCGCAATAAATGCTTCAATTAATGCTTGTCCTAAGGATTTACTTTGTCTGCAGAATCGAGTTACTTTTTAATCAAAACTGAAAACCTTCGGATGTCTCAAAAGTCTCTCTGTACATTATGTCATAACTGGTTCTGATCCTCATTAATGTTCATCCAAGTTGTCTCTTGGATCTTCTGATAAGATCTGGATCATGGTCTAATTAGTTGAATTCTAGATCTATATGTATCAACATCCTACTACCCATATATTCTATATATATATGTACGATATTTGGACTGGAGTTGACAAACAACCAATACCTATTTTATTGTTTCGAATTCTAGGAGTTCGTTGAGAGTTAGAATATATTCGTAAACCATTAGATGACTTGAAAATCTGAAGCTCTAATATGAAAACTACAAAGCTCTAAGCTAAAAGTTGTATCGAGATCTTGTAAGCTGTTCATTTCTCTGATCTTCTCTTGATCTGTTTCAACTCTAAGCTGATTCTTTCTACTTCAAAGCTCCACTAGATCGATATGCTCTGATATGATCTACATGCTCTGAGCTGATATACGCTTCTGTTCCTGAAGCTGATAAGCTCTGATATGATCTACAACGCTCTGAGCTAATCTACACATCTTAACTGATATAGCTTCTGAACTGTTCTATACCGTGCTTGAGCTGTTCTCGTCTCTAAACTGAATACTGTGCTCTGATCTGAATTTTTCTTCCAAAATGATACTTGGTTCAAATCTGATTTCCTCTGATCTGATCTTAAATGATATGCTGATCTGATCTGTTCTGTTCTATTCTTTTTGAGTTCTGTTCGAGTTCTTGTATTTTGTTATAACCAAAACTTAGTAAATTTTATCCTAAAACATTTTCCCCTTTTTGGCGATGGCAAAACTTAGCAGCTTAGACTAGACCAAATTTTGTTTCTTTTATGTATCAAAGAATTTGCTAAGTATAAGAACTGAAAAATTAAGATCTGATTCTCATAACTGAAACATCTCCTTTTATAACCATCTGCGCCCTCTACTGCTGCTACTGCTTTCACCTTTTCTACCACCACTGCTAATTTCCTCCTTTTTTGCATCACCAGCTCACGTAATGTGAGCAATTATTTCAGTGAGCTGGGAGCCGAAGAAAGCGAGGCTAGAATTGAATTGAGACGATGATTTCTGAACCTCATCAAGTAGAATTTGCCCGATGGAAGTAATTTCAGAAGAGAGTTCAGATTTGGTCTTATCTCCACGCCTTATCAAATCCAGAAGCTGTCTCTGTTGTTTGTTGGCCTGCGTAAGGTGTGAGTCATGCGAATCTTGAACACTGATCTCTAGAAACGTCATTCACTGATCAAACTCAGATTTGAAAGCAATTATAAGCTCTTGAGAAACTGCTCCAGACTGAGGTTGTGCACCAAGTCTCTTAGCTGAGCAGTTTTCTGGCTAAAAATTTGAGCTCGAGGAGATTCTTTGATATTTTGATCTTTTTGCGTGGGTTGAAATTCTGCATAAATAACCTCAGCAAATTCAGGTGATGTAGTAGATGGAGATGATTCAGATTGAGCATCCTCCTCAAGGAAATAACCAAAATGTTCAACACTCTGGTCGTGCTGAACAATATAAAAACTGAAGAAGGCACTATCTGTATTCTGAACTGAAGAATATAACCAAATCTGTACATCTGTTTACTGCAGATCATAACGAGCTAGAAACTGAGAACTGTACAATGTTGGATCTTTTTATACAGATCAGAATCTAAGTTTTGATTGACACAAATATGTTAATATATTACTAACGATTTATATGACTTGTGGAGTGCACTTGATTGAAGAAACCAGGAGATGCTCAAGCTGGAACAGTGAGGGGACGCCCAAGCTGGTCATGCAAAGAACATCTAAGTTGGAACGATGAGGGGACGCCCAAGCTGGTCCAACATGAGATGCTATGCAGGTTCTGCAGGAATCCAGAACGCAGGAAGCATCAAGCTGGTTCACCAGCTTGATACAAGAACAGAGTTCAAGAGCAGAGAGATGAAGTGCAGAACGGCTCAAGAGCAGATCAAGTGCAGCGTACAAGTGAGGTGTTCAAGTGCAGAGCCGTATACAAGTGTGGTGATCAAGTGCAGTCTGATCACAGAACGCACTTGTAACCATTCATCATAGGGATCTCAGTCCTTTGGTAAGACTGAATCTGAACTGGGTATTATATCTCAAAGAAAATGGGATATATTCATGGGTGATGGATTGCAGCTCAACCAGTGAAAGAAAGATGTGCTTGCCGATGATTTGTATAAGGTGTCTGAGTGGACCAAGTGAAAAAGAAACTTCTTGACGAGAAGAATAGAGCCAAGCTGGTAAACCAGATCAGGGAAGAAAAAACCTGATCAAGGATCCTAGAAGCTGGATGCTTATGGGGAAGATTATGAAGAAGGAATCAGCGAGCGTGAACAATGTCGACGCCTGTGATAACGTGAAGGCGGAGACATGAAGAAAGACTCCTATATTGACAGAAGCAACCAGCTGGGAAGGAAACCAACTGAGAAACCAGCTCAGAGAAGCGACCTGCTGAGTATGATGAACAAGGTGGCTCGAAGCAGCTCAAGAGCAGGAGCAGCTCAAAACCAGATGAGAAGCGAGCTTTGAACGAGAGCAGAGAAGAAAAGAGCTCCGACCAGCTCAGTGTAATGAACAAATCGGAATGGAGCAAAGCTGGTCAAGGTCAAACCAGCTCGGATAACATATCTGCAGATGCTACGAGCTGGTGCACAGAACAAGCTGGTTAAGGTCAAACCAGCTCATCCAACAGAGCAGAAGTCGTCTGAGTTCAAGAGCAGAAATTGGACAAAACGACAAGCAAAGCGATTTGAACACATAAAATTACGCAGACTACTTTCTAGTGTTCAAATCGATCTGCTGTGTTGTCTTCTCAATGTACAGTGCTCACGTGTCTAAAGTGAAGAAAAGCCTGCAACACATTTAAAGACAAAGGATACAAATTACAAAAGTGTCAGAAGACTTTCAACGGCTACAACTTCGTGTCCAACCGATTAATCTCCGCAACAGGCTATAAATAACAAGAGCAGAGCACAAGCAAAAACAATGCGAAAAGCAGAGAGAGTGTCGTGCAAGTGCAGAACAGAAAATAGAGTAATGCACAATACATAGCAGTGCTCGTCGCAAGTTTGCACACTCTGTGGCAGATGGTGTGCAAGCTGGTTCAGTGCTTAGGTGCGAGCTATGCATTGATGGACTTCAAAGAACAATCAAGTCGACAGCACAAGCTCTGGGAAGACATTGCAAACCAGCTCAGAGAGGAGCACTTCCCAGTGTGTGAGATTTTATCCTTGAGAGATTGAGCATACACTATAAATCTCACACACGATTCACTCACATATATTTGAGAGAGCTGATTAGATTAGCTGAGTGAATCAAATATAAACTCTCCATTGTAGTCTTTGGAGAGAGAAGTTAAACAAGTTCAGTTGTCTTTCGTACTGAAACGTTAAAGAAGTATCTGTAGCCTTTCTCACTGAGGCAGTAAAGAAGTGAGTTATACACACGCAGTTTGCGGGCTGGTATGTAGTGGTGGTTGCTAGGAGTTCTTGCGGCTGTTGGCCATAGGAGTGGGTTGTAGCGAGGGTCGCTCAATCAAAGCCTTCTAGTAGATCCTTCCCGATTGCGGAAGAAGGGGAGACGTAGGAGATTCAGCTCCGAACTTCCATAAACAAATTACAGCATATTTCTTTTCAGCTTTCTGCATTTACATTCACGCATTGCATATTTATTTACTATCTTTAAGACTGTTTAAAGGCTTTCGAATATAAGAGTTCAGTTTGAGTTGTTTTCGCATGATTTTAACTCATAACTCAATCTGTATCTCGATGCACAAAAATTCAAAAACACTGAGCTATTGCAGCTCAAGATTTTAGGAATCAGATCGGTTGTGTTAAACCAGCTTGCAGAGCTGCTAGTAATCCGGAACAACTCGCAGAGCTGATGGTCCAGCTTGACGTCGATCTAGTTTCGCAGTTGCGTGCTGGTCTTCAACTTTAATTTTAAAATGCACGTAACTTACGGGTTTGGTGTTTAGGCTGTGTGAGAGCCTACATGAATTGGGCAGAGCTCACGGACACCCCCTAAAAACGATCCTATCATACAATCTCTTCAATAACCCGTACCCACTACTGTTGAAAAATATCAGGATAAGTTCTTCTCGAACTGGAATCCTGGCGTGGAAGAATGAATAAACAGATTGGGGCTAAAGTGTGAATAAACGGTTTGCGAGCTACGATCTGCTGAGCTGGATTAGCCTTTCTAGCTGGAAGCTCTAACGTTACAGGTCGAGGGTCCACCCCAAGCTAAATAGTCCAAACACCTTCTGAAAAAGTAAAAGACCTTACCCAGCTAGTAGCAGTGAAGCTTGGGTAAAACTGATAATGTAACAAAAACTCTTCCTCATCTGATCCAGATAACAACATCGATGTCCCTGGCAATGTCCACCACCAGATGATGCTGCCTCCTAAGCCTGAGATATGCTAAGACTGCGATCTGATGGGATTCAGGAACGAAATTCTTCCTCCTTGCTATCAAAAATTTCTTACAAACAGCACTGTATATTTTTCCTGTACAAGAACTCTCCTCTCTACAGTTGCCTAGAAAGAATCTGTCTCGGTCCATCTCAGCAACTTGTCCTCCTTAGATGCGATTTCTGAGATGATCGTCATCGATGGAAGCTGACCGATCCTCAAAGACTGTCTAAACTGTACAAGCTCTGTAAAAACTGTATCTCTAATCTGTATAAAAAATTCTACATCTGGAAAAATGATGGTCCTAGAAATAGGATCACTAAGCAAATAGGAGTTCAGAAGGGGGGGGGTTGAATGAACTCCTTCGATTTTTCTATTTCAAAACTCTTTTAAAATGTTTGAATCTCAGTTTTATGCAAACTTCTCAGCCAACAGAATATGTGCGGAAATAGGCCGATTGGTTTGTGAACAGTGAGTAATGTGCAACAATAAATAAATGCTGTATGCAAAAGATTGAGGCAAGAGTTTGTTTCTGGAAGTTCGGATATCAATATCCTACGTCTCCCCTTCTTCCTCCTCGGAAGGTAGCACTAAAAGACTTTGATGTGAGTAGCCTTTCTACAAACACCCGATCCCGTAACCCGCAGCTACGAGAACTCCTAGCGCTTTACAATACTTCACGCAGACTTCGCTGCTGGTTTTTACAATGCTTTGAAAGTTTTTCGAACTTCTTTACAAGACAGTTCGTTACAGACTCTATCAAATATATCAATGAGAACACGTATTTAGAGACTGTAAATATCTTCTGGTATCAACAATGAATAACCAGAAGATTGACTCGAAGGTATTTCAAATGAAGATCAAACGATAAGTTCTTCGAGTCTTTGAGCTTTTGAAGATATCAACGAAGTGTAAGCTCTGTATAGATTTTGACAGCGTGACAGCAATAGATGATAAGCGAAGTGTGTCTTCTTCAACACCGCTGCTGATATTTATAGGCTTCGACTGCAACGGTCATAATAATTCTCCAAAGGAAATGAATCCCGTTTGAATTACTGCCAAAATTGTACACCGTAATTCCTGCTCCACTGCAAGGTAAATTGCTCATCGACAGAGCCAATTTGTCTTCTTTCCATTTTAGTGCAAGCATGGAAAAACGGCCTCTGTACACTGTACTATTTATCCAAAATAGTACCTAACTTGTCTCCTCAATTCCAGGCAACTGTACGATCCAACAAATCTTTTCCAAGGGAGTAAACGATCTTTTTTGAATCACTTTGAGCTTACGCCTAAAATAACTTTGATAACCAGCACTTACTTCATCGTCGTTGTCAAGACGCTTCGACTGGAAAAACGCTTAGAAGAAATCACCTGCTGATATGCATATGCGTTTTTCCATCTGTTGATTCCTTTAGCAATAAAACGATGTCGTGTCAACTTATTTAAGCGACACCGTTTTGCTATCTTTGTAAAGCATCTGCTGGTTAACATCATGTAGTGCACCTGCTGGTTGAATTGGAGTCACAGCACTGCCTTCAATTTGAATATTCGCAGGCTGTTGAAGTCCTCGGCTGCCACTTTCCCCCTTTTTGTCAGCACTGCCCCTATGAATATAATCAACAAGCTCACTTAGCTGGGCATGAATAACATTATGATTTTCCTGTGCTGAACTCTGGAATTCGAGAAGCTGATGGGAAAGGGCTTCCTTGGTGGCCTCAGCATCCTTTTGAATGGCATTTAAGCGAGAGGCCATGATGTCCACTTTGGCATTAACTGCTTGCACTTCTTGTCGAACATCCGCTAGTCCTTGAAAAATAGAAGCATTCTGAGCTAGGACAGTTTTGCGAAATTCGTTGAAGCGAATAGATTGGACATCATCAAGCGTGCGAGCTTCTTGTCGTGCTCCCTGAGATAAATTTCTGAATATATCTGCTTGATCCCTCAGGGAGTCACACACGCTCTGTTCTATTTTATTTAGCTTTGAAGAAAGCCCACTTTGATATTCAAAAATTTGCTCCGAAAGATTGGCTTGAAGATCAGCAAAAGCAGCAGAGAGATCTTGAGAAACCGGAGGTACAGAAGACGCAGTAGCATCAACATCTGTCTTATCAAAGTGTAGCGAAGAAGAACTGCTGGTAGAAGATGAAGAAGACTGCGGCTGCTCCAAAGATAACTGTACACTGGGAGCAACTGAAAAAGAATTCTGAAAACTCTGTACACTGCGCAAAACTGTTCTATCCAAAGCGATTGCCGAAAGAAACTCTGTAATCTCTGCACTTGGAAACCAATTGAACAAACTCATATCAACAAAAATAGAACAAAACTGAGATACTCTGAGAGCAAAAACTGGAGAACGGCTGGGAGAAATCCTAGAAACTGGTTCAGCCAACTGCAAAGACCTGCAAAACTGAATAGAGCCAACTGGAGGAAGTCTCTGCGAGGCGCAAAACCCAACGATCTCCAAACATACATCCGCCCATCTCTTCGTCATCAGCTTGAAAAATACACTCATTGTAGGAAGAGTGTCATCGTACTGTCGCTGATGAGGAACTTCAGTAGAGATAACCAGCTTGGGAATCTTCACCCATCGATCAGCGCAAGGTTCAACAACCCACTCTCCATTAACATATAACATTGTTCTAATCCAGCACCGGGATGGAGTGTGGGTGTTGTTTCGAGCAATGATGGCGCCTCGATCTCTGGGGCTCCCCTCAAAGATTTTGGAACAACAGGGCTTTCTCCATGTAAGACCATGAGCGCGCGCCTCCTTCGCCAATTCCTCCAAGAAACAAAGATAGAGGTCTGAAAGCAAATCTATGACTTGAATATCAACAGCCAAAGATCCTTGGCCAGGAGCAAAATTGGCCCTCCACGCTTCCAAAAACTTCCACACCAAAACTGTTCTATACTTTAGCAAAATATAAAATTTCCGCTGAATGGCTACCTGAGGAGACTCTGTTTCTCCCCAGTACAAAACTTGCTCTTCCTTTTTGTACATCTCCTCAAAATTGATTGTAGCCAGTTTCTTCAGGCTGAAAGAATGAAAGAATTTAGCACGTCATCAATTACCTGTGGCCCGCAAAT
>KV019052.1:4247-22184 GCA_001598015.1 Dorcoceras hygrometricum | reverse complement strand
ACAATGATTTGAAAGTTTTTTTCGAACTTCTTTGAATAGACAGTTCGTTTACAGACTCTATCAAATATATCAATGAGAACACATATTTAGAGACTGTAAATATCTTCTGGTATCAACAATGAATAACCAGAAGATTGACTCGAAGGTATTTCAAATGAAGATCAAACGATAAGTTCTTCGAGTCTTTGAGCTTTTGAAGATATCAACGAAGTGTAAGCTCTGTATAGATTTTGGCAGCGTGACAGCAATAGATGATAAGCAAAGTGTGTCTTCTTCAACACCGCTGCTGATATTTATAGGCTTCGACTGCAACGGTCATAATAATTCTCCAAAGGAAATGAATCCCGTTTGAATTACTGCCAAAATCGTACACCGTAATTCCTTCTCCACTGCAAGGTAAATTGCTCATCGACAGAGCCAATTTGTCATCTTTCTATTTTAGTGCAAGCATGGAAAAACGGCCTCTGTACACTGTACTATTTACCCAAAATAGTACCTAACTTGTCTCCTTCATTCCAGGCAACTGTACGATCCAACAAATCTTTTCCTTATGAGTAAACGATCGTATTTGAATCACTTTGAGCTTGAGCCTGAAATTACTTTGATAACCAGCACTTACATCCATCGTCGTTGTCAAGAACTTCGACTGGAAAAACGCTTGGAAGAATTCACCTGCTGATATGCATATGCGTTTTTCCATCTGCTGATTCCTTTTAAGCGATAAAACGATGTCGTGTCAACTTATTTAAGTGACGCCGTTTTATTATCTTTGTAAAGCATCTGCTGGTTGAAGTCACTGTAGCTGTCTGCTGAATCTCTAAGGAACACTTCTGCTGAATTGTTTAAGCAAATCAATACGCTGTCGTATCGCAATCTCCAAAAAATATACTTAACCAACTGCTGAATTATTCAATAAAGTATCTGCTGATTACTTCATCTGCTGATGCGAAACTGTGCACTCCAACGACGTCGTTCTAACTTATCAAAACGCTGTCGTTTATCAATCCTTAGCAAAACACGCTGAAACTCAAATCGGTACCTGCTGATCGAGACAACAACATCTGCTGATTGCTCACGAATACTCCAACTGCTGAATTACCACTGTAGATAGATAAAACGATCTCCTGTAGAATGCGACAACTGATTGTCCAATATCATCTTGTCTTATTTTTGTTATCACCAAAACTTATAAATATTGTCCTAACAAAAAATGAGATCAACTATCTCTTTAGCCGGGTTGCCTCGAGTGAAGTCAACCAAAATTATCTTCCCCTTGGCCTCTGGGCAATCTGAGGTATGGATCGGTGGCGCCAATATACTTCTCTAATCTCCACATTCTGGCTCCACCCGATCTTGGTCATAGATGGTGGGAGTACATCGTCTGGAAGACTCATCAATCCTTCAGAGAAAGAGACTCGTCATCTGAATGTTGAGAAGACTCAGCTGTTGTCTTGATAGGCTTCTCGACAACAAGAGTCTTCGATGCTGATGTAGAAACCGGAGTTGGCTTAGCGGAATCCTTAATCATTTTCTTCAAAGGTTCAGCATCCTCAAAGTCACTATCCTCCTCCACAATCAGCTTGCGCTTCGGAGCAGCTTGTTCCTTTCTGAGATGCTCACAGGACGTATCATATAAATTGGTATGGCCTCCACTGCAACAGGAACAATGGTAAATGCCTTGACAGAGGGAACATCTCTCCCCACTGTTGTCCTATTTCATTTCATTGTTGGGTCAGCAGCAACTTCAGCTTTGAAGCTCATAGCTCCCAGAGGTTTGGATTTTGCTCTGCTGCTTTGGCTTCTTTATCCGCAGCCATTTTCGCCTCAGCTACCGTCTTCTCAGCTTCACTAATATTCCTCTTTTCTTCCAAGAAATCCGTTGGAGAGAGGACTTGTTCTTGGCAATGTGCGTGCCAACAGTTTTGACAGATAATATCTTCAGGGAGGGAAGGGCCTTTGATTCGACTAGTTGAATCCCTTGTACACCCTCCAGTAAACTGCTGATCTGCACAACAAAACCACTAGCTGGGTGGACCATTGCCTTCAAATCCCAAAAAGGATTTTGATCCAGTTTAGCTTCACGTCCCCCATAATAGCGACCATCATATCAAAACGCTCCTGGGTCACAGCGTCAAGAGAACCAGCTTTGGCGATGAGGGCCTAGGCTATAATATCATTTAGCAGTCGATACTCTTGTTTTATTGCTTTCTTCTTGCACGAGCTCTTGACTTGCACCCCTGACTCTGAAATTTCCAATTTCATCCCTTCGTACCCCGACTGTGCTGACCACAGTATCACTCTCTATCTTATAATTTGCGAAGAACTCTTGCATATCCTCCTCATAAATCACGGCCGAACATCTCAGAAACCCTCTGAGTCCAGATGAATCCAGAGCTTGAAAAACTTTTAGCATTCGCCCGCTAGGAAGGCTGAGAATCGACTCAAAATTGACTTGGAGTGCATTCTGGACCAAAACGAAAGCCATGCTGTTGGATTACTGAGATCGTTGAAAAGATTGAGAGAATCTGCAAGAGAATACGAATGCGAAAGAGTGAAAAGGTAATTCAAGGGTTAGAGAAGGGTAGTATAAAAAGAATTTGAAACGGTGAGAGAAAATGTAGGTTGTATGTTGTACACTAACAAAGCACGTGTCAGGCACCTATTGCGGGGTTTGAATTTTAAAAGTCAATTGAAAAGTTTATCGATATGATAAAAAGAAATAAACCGCCGTTTGTTTAAAGTAAACGCAACCGTTGATTAATGTGTCAGCAGAGGTATTATCAGATCGGGTCTGAGATAAGCATCAGCTGTATATGTGCGTAATCTGAACCCATTCAGCTCAAGCACATTCAGCTGACTTAAAGTTTATTACTTCTGATCTGAGGTTACCCCTAAAGGGCTTTTTTTAAAAATAATGTAAAAACAAAATTATATGACAAAATAAGGTGATTGGGGGAAGCTTTCATAAATACCGTAAAAATCTATTGGAAATAGCGGACGGTAAAAAAAAATTGGTTAGCGTCCGCTGCTTCAAGCAGCGGTTTTTTGAAAAAAAACAATGTAGCGTCCGCTACTTACAGTAGCGGATGCTCAGTATTTTTTTTAAAAAAAAATTATGTAGCGTCCGCTGCTACTGAGTTATTTTATAAAAAAAATTTAAGAAGTTGATGTGACGCTACGTAGCGTCACATCATTCACGTGAATATCATTCAAAGTCGAATGAATAACTCCTACAAAATCAGTGAGTTTGTCCTTTGAAATCCAACGTCCGCTCCTTCAAACAGAGGCTGCTACAAATTCAGCGTCCGCTATCACTATTAGCGGCTACAAAACAGCCCCATCGTCTGATTATCCGCACGTCCAGTATTTCAGAGTTTGTTTATATATACCGTTATTCTTTAATTATAATCTTTGTATATGTTTTTTTTATATATTTTTTCTTATTTATTACATTATTAAATAAAATAATTGTTATAAATTTATCATATTTATTTTTTTATCAGGATGGCAGCGCATCGCGAATTAGAAGATCCCAGTGTTTTAAATCTTCAGCCAACACATATCTCAAGTGCAGTATCCTTTGATAATGTTGATCAAATCATAGAACGATGGCGTCGTGAAACGCATACATTTCACTTTTGATGTGGTGAAGCTACGGTGACCCTGCATGATGTATCGATCATTTGGGGCTTGAAGATTGATGGTGAGCCTGTGTCCGGAGTAGATTATTCTCAGTCTGTGCAACAATGGCAACACACTTGTTTGGATTTGTTGGGATTTGAGCCTGTACAATCATATTTCAAAGGTGGACATCTATCAATGACCGCTCTATACGAATATTGCATCTCTACACATATCAATGATTATAGTTCGGAAGAAGATGTCCAGAAATATAGTCGATGCGTGGTGTTAATGATAATTGGAGGGATATTGTTTCCAGATTATCAAGGACTCATGCTTTTTGCTACTACTTCGAGACATTCATCAGGTAATTCTATTGAATTTTTATTTTTTTATATATCATTTTAAATTGTAATTTTAACCTGATTTATTTTTATTACACATATCAGGTGAACTCGTATAGTTGGGGTAGTGCGGTATTAGCGTTCCTATATCGACAGTTGTGTAATGCAACTAATATAGGGAAACATATAATATCTGGACCGTTATATATTTTACAGGTAGTTTTATTTAATTTTTTAATATTTATTTCATAATATTATTTACTTTTAACCTGATTAATTTGTTGTAGATATGGGCATGGAGCAGGATTACACTCGTTAACCCGGACCGAGATAATGTAGCGCTTCATGCACCTAGTATTCAATTTGATGAACATACGCCAATACCGCCCTATGGTGCATGGTAAAATATTTAATTAGTCATTTATAACATGATATATTATTTTTTAAATCAATTGATATATAATCATATTTTTTAAATTACTAGGTGGAACTCTGTTTTTAGTTACACCCATGCGCCAACACATTCTGTGAGAATTATTAGAGAATGTTTCGATCGTATGAAAAATGACGAGGTAATATTTAAATTATTATTTCTTGAAAATTCATGTATAATATTTAATATTTTCGTATTTTTTTCAGTTTAACTGGATGGTGTACAGGACAAACGATCTCGATGTTAAAACAATAATCGATTCATATAATAATAAGACATGGCGCTCTGTTTGTCCCCTTATTTGCTTCGAGATTGTTGAGATGCATCGTCCTAATCGTGTATTGCGGCAGTTCGGATTGAGACAACCTATTCCTATACCGGCATTAGACAATGATAATCTGCACAATGTGACACGGATAGGACACCGAAACACAGATTGGAGATCTTACCATGAGGATGCCATAATTTTTGGAACAGAAAGTTAAGGTTTGTTGTCGATGGTGAACGACATGGGCGATCCAGACAAACATAGGATGACTACATGCCATGGTTTGAGCGTATAATTGTCCGTGTTATTTCTCCTACTGTACATGGAGTTGGTTACATACCGCTGCCATACGATCTTTTACTAGCCGGACAGTCCAGTATGCAACATAATTTTGGTACATCATCTGGTCATTCTCACCGATCATCATCAGGGCCATCAGGTCAATTTGCTGGGTTTGATCCACATGGTACGTTAAACATAGTCGGTCCGTCTGGTGTATCTGATGCCCAACAGTCCTTTATTGATACACAACATCCTTTGTTGCCCAAGATTTTCAGACTCCACTGTTTTCAAATATCCAAAGTTTTACAGATGTTCTGAATGTTAATCTTCAGCAGCATGTGAGTCGTGACAGTGATAGAAATATTATAACACCTATCCCTTTCCCGAGTTATTCAGGTGATCAGCATAATGTAGCAAAAGATGAGAGTTCTATTTCGGGTGAACAAAATTTGGGTTGTCAAAATGATAATGTAGAAAATGTGGAGATGGGTAGAGGAAGAAGAAGGCGCAGACCAACTAGATGTGGAACATGACATTATTTGTATTATTGAATGTAATATAATATTGTTGATTTATCGTTTATTTTTTTATATATATCTTACGTTAACATAACAGACATCACATAATGGTAATACACTTAACGATCAACTGAATGTTACATCACGAAATCAAATTACATTAATTATGTTGTACAATAACAATTACACACAATGGTAATAACATAACAGACAACATGAACGATCATTAGATATCTGCTCTTCGTTGACGCTCCCTGATTACCGCACTATCCATTTCATTTCACAATCGAGTTGTTCTGTCCCTGCCCGATCTTTTTCTTTCACGTCTACATGGATTGTGATGCAATAGAAACTCCGGTTCATCCCAGTATCTTTCATTAGCAAGAGGTTCAAATCTTCCATCGTAGGTAGCTAAGTACTCTGATAAATTATACCACGACTGCACAAGTGTTTAGAGTCCGAGATTCGCTCACGTAAACCACATGCATGAGATAAAAGTTTTAAAATGATTTAAATTTTAATTGAGGCTTTAAAATATTAATGATGCTTTTATTTTGAGATTTTAAACGTGTTTCTTGAGGTTTTTGATTTCAGGTGAATATCCGGTGCCGGACTACGGAGGGATGATCGGGGACGATAGAGGTGACTTCAAAAATGTTCCAAAAATTTATTTTAAAGATTTAGGAGGAAAACTTATTTATTTAATGTTTAATTTTAAAATTTTCCTAGCGAGTTGACAGAAATGATTTTTTTTTTAGCGTCTTTCTCGCAAACACAATTTTCGGGTAAAAGAGCGGAAAAACATAAAATGTAAATTTTTACATACAAAATTTCGAAAATTTAGGCCACAAAATGTATTTATTTAGTGAGTATGATTAAGATTTAAGTTGGGCTTGGAATTGGGCAATCAAATTATTAACTAGTGGGCTTAAATACACTTAAAGCCTTTTTAGTACACCCTAATGAATTGGAGAAGATTCATTCAGGTCCATACCTTTTCACCCCCCTAGAAACAGCCGACATTTCACCCTAGAAGCTGAGGAGAAACCGTGGTCATCCCAAGAGCTTTCGTGAAGGAGCCGATCCTCCCCGCCTCATCCCGACGATTTCCGGTAACGCGTATTCACAAATTCTCCTACCAAGGCAAGTTTTAAATCTTCTTTTCTGCCACTTTTAGATCATATATGTGTTTTGATTCAAATTTTAAGCATGAGAAAATGTTTCAAATTCGTTGGAGGCAATATGTTGAAATTTTGAAAGAAGTTGATGTAACAATTCGTTCTTGCTGGATGTTTGATTGTTCCTTCTGTTTGGGGCAGTTAGGGGCTGCTGGTGCCAATATAGGACCTTTAGGTGGATGTTAGGTTGAGTTTATAAGGCTTAAAATGTGAGGTTAGGGGCTGGAGGGCCAGGAGAGAGGCTGAACAACAAGTAACATTCTGCTGGAAGTTGCTGGAAGTTGTTGTCATTCCTTCATGATTCTGCACCATTCCGTGATGTGCTGCTGTTCCAGTATTCCAGGGACTGTTGTGGCTGTGTTTAGGTGTTAAAGAGGCTTTCTTGGTGGGTTAGGAAGGTCATGAGATGAGGTCAAGGGCTGTAGGACGATAGGTATTAATCTAAGAGTCGTAAGAGTACGTTTTGGTGTCTCTTGTCTTGACAAGTGATTGTTTCATGTTGCTGTACAAAAGTGAAGGTGATGCTGCAAAAGTGAGCCATTTATACTGATGTTAGGTTGGTTTTAGACGGGTTTCTATGTGGAAAGGTAGGTCTGATCAGTGGGATTTAAGACGGAATGGCTGGATGGTGCAGAATGGAGTAGCGATAAGGATTGGTTAGGATTGTTCGATGTGCGGGAGGTGCTGTCCGATCTTGGCTCGACCAGGGCATTGGTGTGGGTCTAAGGACGGTTATAGGGTTATTTAGGCCTGGTATAAGATTGTTTTGAGGTGTGGTTAAGGCTGGTTGAAGGTTTTAACCGAATAGGTGCAGTGTGATTGAGAGATGAGAGCTTACTGTTGGGGGTAGTTTATTGTGGGTTGTGTGGTTCAGGTGGATGCCTAGGAGTCATGATGAGGACCTAGCATAGGGATTAGAGGATCTTAGGCTACTGTTCGTGGTCTGGTTCATTTCCTAGGAGGTGTTAGTTATTTGTTAAGATGACGAATTGTGAACGAGAGCACGAGAGACACACATTAGAGTGAAGGTGCTTTTGGGATTTAGGATGTTCCAGGATGCTGCTTGGTTTTTGCAAGCACACTTTGGGTAGTCTTAGGTCGTCCCTAAGATGATGTAGATGTGTCTTAAGTGGAGTTTAAGGACTGAATCTTGAAGATATACATATGGACTCGTTTAAGAGTCAATAGAATTCAGCATATAACACTGAAAGTTTAGAGGTCATGGCAGCAACCCCGAAGGCATCCGAACAGTATGTTTATGGCTTGTAAACATGTTTATGATGTGTAAAATTATATTTCCTAGGCTCAGGTTGGTTGTGGTGAGTTTTGGGCTTGTCCGGTGACTCGTCGAGACCTTCGGGTGTCCGAGTATCCCGTCGAGAAGCTTAGGAGGATCCGATCGATCTTGGCTAAAACCTTATTTATTTTCAAATGCATCACAGGCATGTTTACGAGCAGCAAGCTTTTTAAAATGAAATGATGAGTTTTATGATGATT
Organism: Dorcoceras hygrometricum; assembly: GCA_001598015.1. NCBI lineage: Eukaryota > Viridiplantae > Streptophyta > Magnoliopsida > Lamiales > Gesneriaceae > Dorcoceras > Dorcoceras hygrometricum. The sequence goes on along the minus strand of KV019052.1, from coordinate 14,043 downwards.
TATGGCATGTTATTTGATGTTTAATGTTTTAAATGAAAATAAGAAAATATGTTTTGAGGAATGTGAGTTGTTGTGACCAAGACGTAGATGAATATGGTGACTACGGCGCATGGGGTCTGTCGAGCCATATTAGAGGGGGATAGTGACTACGGCGCATGAGATCCGTAGAGCTATTCCAGCCTAGTACTATGGTTTATAGCTTGATCAAGCGAACAGAGGGGTCGCATCAATGAACAAACTTCATCTAAAATGTTATTTTTGAGGATTTACATTATTTGCATGCCATGATGTTATTTTGAGGATTTGAGATTAAAGTTTATTTAAAGAATTTTGACGATGAGGTACGAAGTTAAAGTTTAAAGTTTAAATTTCTTTTTAAAGTTCCGATGTTGAAGTTAAAAAAAAGAAGGTATTTTAGTATCGCTATTTTCGATGCATGTGGATGTATATTTAGTACTTGTTATAAAGGTTTGAGCTTGCTGAGCCATTAGGCTCACTAGATCTGATTGTGTGCTGGTGAGAGTGATGTTGAGATTTGAGGCAACGACGCTTGAGGAGCCCGGGACCTAGGCATCACACACCCGAGACCTATAGCTTCCGCAAAGGACTTTTATGAGTATTGTATCGGATTTTTTCTGAAATGTTTTATTGTTTTTGAAATAAATTCTTTGCGATGTTAAATTTTGAAAATCGTTGTTGAGTTCATTATTATTATATCTCAATGTGACATTATGTTTTGAGTTTGCAAAAAAAAAAAAGTTCTAGTAGTTTGGGTCGTTTCAGTTGGTATCAGAGCAAGGTCCTGAAGGGTTGTGCCTGCTGTCGGTTCTGAGAAGCTCAAGAGTCACGCCTTCAGTTTGTAAGTTGTTAATGTTTTAAAATATGAGTGTTTAAAGTAAAATGTTTTAAATGTTACTAGAGTATTGGATCAAATGTTTTACCATAGATGCATGTTGGTTACGTGTGATCTTGGACTGTAAATACAAAATGCCTCCCAGATGATGTAAGAGCAGGGACTCAGGGGATGAGGAGGAGAGAAGAGACCCACCTCCACCTCCACCCCTGAGGCAAATGGATAGTTGTTAGCCGATTTGACATGTTTACTTGAGCAGCAACTGAGGCTGCTCAAAGGGTGAAACGGAGGCAGTCTATGAGCGTTTACAGAAGATAAGTATGAAGGAGCTCTCATGTACCACTGATCCTTTCTTGGTTGTGGGCTGAATCGCATACTTGGAGATGGTTTTTCTATGTCAGGGTGTGAGCCACCAATTACTTGTTGAGGGGCGATGCCTGTGAGGACTGTAATTAGCCAAGATGATTAACGGCCTAATCAGTCCAGATTAGCGGTAAACCGATCGAGGTTATTTAAGCTTAGAGAGCATCGACCGAGGTGGATCAATTTTGATGCAAGCCGATCATATGGTTCGTGCTAAGCTGATAGTGGAAGCTGCCTTGGGTTTCAGTGTAGCCAGCAGGGGCGCGAGCTGTTTGAGTGGCATGTGCTGATCTTAGGAGTGCAACATGATTTGTGGTTGCTGGAGAATTGTAGCAGTTCGGAGTGCGCTGGTCTTATAGTATGAGAGGTTCAACTTAGAAGCTTGCTGTAAATATGTGAGCTGGGTCATATTGGGTGTAAGCTGACATGTGAGTCATGTGCTGTATTTAGCCGTGCTAGGCACGTGAGCTGATTTGATACTACTGTAGTATGAACCAGTCCAGTGCAGTGCTCTAAGTTGATAACGGTTTAGGAAGTAGACGTAAGCTGGATACAACTTTGGGAGTTATGCAGCGTCGCAAGCTGAGTTGACCCTTGGGAGTTAGGTTGACCATAGCGAGCTGGTATGAATATGTACCTTGAAACCTGGGTGCATGAGCTGATATGGAAGTGTCGTGAACTGGATGAGACAGCGAAATCTGAATAGAGCATCGCAAGCTGACCTGAGCGATGTGTACTAAGTTGAGTACTCTAAGGTGATCTACGTACTGCTAGCTGAGAGGAGAGTACGCGATCTGAGCTGGACGGTATGCGCTGGCCTGAGGTCTATGAGCTGTTGTGGATGAGTGCAACCCGAGATGATCGGCGTATACTGAGCTGAGCGGTTTAAGCTGAGGTTTCATAGCGCTTAATGTTCTGGAGACCGTAAGCTGAGCTGAATGCTCTATGCTGATCTAAGATCATGGGCTGTTTCAAGTTTATGTTCTATGATCTGAGAGTATCGTGGGATGTTTGGCTATCGTAAGCTGGATAGAGAATCCTAAGATAATTTAAAGGGGGCGATCTGACCTGAGGTTGCACAAGTTGTTTGGTGATGCTATGCGTTTTAACATGTGCTGGACTCGTGAGATCTGATCTGCTAGTGTGATGTGTAATGATGTGCATGGCACGAGCTGTTTGTGCGGTCATATTTGGCGAAATCCGACGGGTAAGGGCAGTTCTGGTTTAAGCTGGTTGTAACCTTCGTATCGAGTTTGGCATGGATCAGATCAGGCGCGAGCTGATCTGAGTGGAATGATCTGAGCTGAACTACTTCGTTGTGCTTGATCGAGTTTTCAGCTGCGAGCTGTTTTAGGACAACATAATAGAGGTGAACAGCTCTGGATTTCGCTGTATGAGCGTACGCTGGATACAACTTAGGGATGTTCTGGATGCCTTGAGCTGAGAGATCAGATTACAGGGGTTATGTTGTGCTGGTTGGTGAAATCAGCTTGGGCGTAAGCTGATGGTGATGCATAGTTTAGGCGAGAGCTGTTCATGGATTTCAACCAGACGAGAGCTGGTTGTGGTTTCAGCTTTGGGAGAGAGCTGTTGGTGGTGGTCATCTTTGGTGAGAGCTGATCGTTTCTCTTGTGCTGGAGGGCGTAGAGCTAAGCATGTAAGCTGAATCGTACGCGAGACCTGAACAACGTATGAAAGATGAACAGATGAGAGCTGAGCTGTTGGGAGCAAGAGCCGGTTTGAATGCGCATGCTGAGCTGCATTGTCGAGGCTGAATACAGTGTTGAGGTCTGAGCCGATCTGTTATCACTGTAGTCATGAGCTAAAGAGCTTTAGTATATACACTGGCTCGTTGACCAACACTTAGTCATTTTAGGCCATACATCTCTTTCTCTTCTTTAGGAAGCGTCCGACATATTTTTCCAAACCCTCGTGGTCACTGTTCACCCGACCTAGTATGTTACAGATCGCCGGAGATTGGTCGGTCAGTTTTGAGTGGGGGTACCTCGGTTGGAAACTTCTCTTCAAGATTGACATTTCCGTACCAGTTTGGAGTCGAGAGGAGGTCAGACTGAGGAAATCGTGGAGAAGCATCGTGAGCTACAGATCGTGATTTTTCGGCCACGTGGCTTTGTTTTAGGTAACCGAGGCTGTTAGTGTTGTTTTCGAACCTTAGTTGTTCTTACCTTGAGCTAGGCTGAACTGTGAGGTCATGTAGAAGCTGACCATGTTTGAAGATTCGACCGTTAGTTTTTGAGCTAGACCGACGCTAATTTCTTGGATGTCTTGACAAATTGTACCTCTCTTGTGGTTTTGCCGTGATCAGCTGGCCCTGAGTTGTTGGCCTAACGGAGCAGTGAGTGTGTTCTGCTTTCAGTTGTGTTCTGTGCTGAGATGTTGGGTAAGTTCTGCGTGAGGTATGAATCTGAGCTTGTATTTACAACTTGAGATAGACATGTGAACGTATTGTGGTTGTGTGCTGAGCCTTGAGCTATTGCAGCTTACGTCAACCCTGTCCTACGAGAAGAAACCCGACCGCATTCTAGTTAGACATGAAAGGAAACTGTGGAATAAGATGATTAAGATGGTCAAGGTCAAATTGTTGAATCACTCGGAAGAGGAAGATACTTTGGAGATTGTGTTATACATGAGGAGGCGCTATCTGAAGATGTTCAGTGTGTTTTAATTTCGAGGACGAAATTTATTTAAGGGGGGAAGGAATTGTAGCGTCCGAGATTCGCTCACGTAAACCACATGCATGAGATAAAAGTTTTAAAATGATTTAAATTTTAATTGAGGCTTTAAAATATTAATGATGCTTTTATTTTGAGATTTTAAACGTGTTTCTTGAAGTTTTTGATTTCAGGTGAATTTCCGGTGCCGGGCTACGGAGGGATGATCGGGGACGATAGAGGTGACTTTAAAAATGTTTCAAAAATTTATTTTAAAGATTTAGGAGACAAAAATATTTATTTAATGTTTAATTTTAAAATCTGCCTAGCGAGTGGACAAAAATGATTTTCTTTTTTAGCGTATTTCTCACAAACGCAATTTTCGGGTAAAAGAGCGGAAAAACATAAAATGTAAATTTTTACATACAAAATTTCGAAAATTTAGGCCACAAAATATATTTATTTAGTGAGTATGATTAAGATTTAAGTTGGGCTTGGAATTGGGCAATCAAATTATTAACTAGTGGGCTTAAATACACTTAAAGCCTTTTTAGTACACCCTAATGAATTGGAGAAGATTCATTCACGTCCATAAGCCTTTTCACCCCCCTAGAAACAGCCGACATTTCACCCTAGAAGCTGAGGAGAAACCGTGGTCATCCCAAGAGCTTTCGTGAAGGAGCCGATCCTCCCCGCCTCGTCCCGACGATTTCCGGTAACGCGTATTCACAAATTCTCCTACCAAGGCAAGTTTTAAATCTTCTTTTCTGCCACTTTCAGATCATATATGTGTTTTGATTCAAATTTTATGCATGAGAAAATGTTTCAAATTCGTTGGAGGCAATATGTTGAAATTTTGAAAGAAGTTGATGTAACAATTCGTTCTTGCTGGATGTTTGATTGTTCCTGCTGTTTGGGGCGGTTAGGGGCTGCTGGTGCCAATATAGGACCTTTAGGTGGATGTTAGGTTGAGTTTATAAGGCTTAAAATGTGAGGTTTGGGGCTGGAGGGCCAGGAGAGAGGCTGAACAACAAGTAACATTCTGCTGGAAGTTGCTGGAAGTTGTTGTCATTCCTTCATGATTCTGCACCATTCCGTGATGTGCTGCTGTTCCAGTATTCCAGGGACTGTTGTGGCTGTGTTTAGGTGTTAAGGAGGCTGTCTTGGTGGGTTAGGAAGGTCATGAGATGAGGTCAAGGGCTGTAGGACGATAGGTATTAATCTAAGAGTCGTAAGAGTACGTTTTGGTGTCTCTTGTCTTGACAAGTGATTGTTTCATGTTGCTGTACAAAAGTGAAGGTGCTGCTGCAAAAGTGAGCCATTTATACTGATGTTAGGTTGGTTTTAGACGGGTTTCTATGTGGAAAGGTAGGTCTGATCAGTGGGATTTAAGACGGAATGGCTGGATGGTGCAGAATGGAGTAGCGATAAGGATTGGTTAGGATTGTTCGATGTGCGGGAGGTGCTGTCCGATCTTGGCTCGACCAGGGCATTGGTGTGGGTCTAAGGACGGTTATAGGGTTATTTAGGCCTGGTATAAGATTGTTTTGAGGTGTGGTTAAGGCTGGTTGAAGGTTTTAACCGAATAGGTGCAGTGTGATTGAGAGATGAGAGCTTACTGTTGGGGGTAGTTTATTGTGGGTTGTGTGGTTCAGGTGGATGCCTAGGAGTCATGATGAGGACCTAGCATAGGGATTAGAGGATCTTAGGCTACTGTTCGTGGTCTGGTTCATTTCCTAGGAGGTGTTAGTTATTTGTTAAGATGACGAATTGTGAACGAGAGCACGAGAGATACACATTAGAGTGAAGGTGCTTTTGGGATTTAGGATGTTCGAGGATGCTGCTTGGTTTCCGCCAGCACACTTTGGGTAGTCTTAGGTCGTCCCTAAGATGATGTAGATGTGTCTTAAGTGGAGTTTAAGGACTGAATCTAGAAGATATACATATGGACCCGTTTAAGAGTCAATAGAATTCAGCACATAACACTGAAAGTTTAGAGGTCATGGCAGCAACCCCGAAGGAATCCGAACAGTATGTTTATGGCTTGTAAACATGTTTATGATGTGTAAAATTATATTTCCTAGGCTCAGGTTGGTTGTGGTGAGTTTTGGGCTTGTCCGGTGACTCGTCGAGACCTTCGGGTGTCCGAGTATCCCGTCGAGAAGCTTAGGACGATCCGATCGATCTTGGCTAAAACCTTATTTATTTTCAAATGCATCGCAGGCATGTTTAAGAGCAGCAAGCTTTTTAAAATGAAATGATGAGTTTTATGATGATTTATGGCATGTTATTTGATGTTTAATGTTTTAAATGAAAAGAATAAAATATGTTTTGAGGAATGTGAGTTGTTGTGACCAAGACGTAGAGGAGTATCGTGACTACGGCGCATGAGGTCCGTAGAGCCATATTAGAGGGGGATAGTGACTACGGCGCATGAGGTCCGTAGAGCTATTCCAGCCAAGTACTATGGTTTATAGCTTGATCAAGCGAACAGAGGGGTCGCATCAATGAACAAACTTCATCTAAAATGTTATTTTTGAGGATTTACATTATTTGCATGCCATGATGTTATTTTGAGGATTTGAGGTTAAAGTTTATTTAAAGCATTTTGACGATGAGGTACGAAGTTAAAGTTTAAAGTTTAAATTTCTTTTTAAAGTTCCGATGTTGAAGTTAAAAAAAAGGTATTTTAGTATCGCTATTTTCGATGCGTGTGGATGTATATTTAGTGCTTGTTATAAAGGTTTGAGCTTGCTGAGCTATCAGGCCCACTAGATCTGATTGTGTGCAGGTGAGAGTGATGTTGAGATTTGAGGCAACGACGCTTGAGGAGCCCGGGACCTAGGCAGCACACACCCGAGACCTATAGCTTCCGCAAAGGACTTTTATGAGTATTGTATCGGATTTTTTTTTGAAATGTTTTATTGTTTTTGAAATAAATTCTTTGCGATGTTAAATTTTGAAAATCGTTGTTGAGTTCATTATTATTATATCTCAATGTGACATTATGTTTTGAGTTTGCAAAAAAAAAAAAAGGTTCTAGTAGTTTGGGTCGTTTCAAGTGTAGTAGGATCTAACGAGTGAAATTAGCCGTCCAAATTGCATGAGAACATGGAATGCCGAAAATTGTCTATTTTCCACATGAACAATCACCTGTTGATATATGCACAACCTGAACATGTTGCCCACGACTTGGTTAACCGCTGTAGCAACTGAAGAAGTTTGGGTTCTAACATCGTAGTTGGTTACACGATGCTCGGTGGATTTTCGCGACCATTCCTCAAACTTTCGAAGTGCGTAGTCTGTCCACGGTTGATTTTGTTGAACCATACGCTGTCCTTTAGTAACCCGTTCTATGAAGTATTGCACATACCTCGACAGAGTTAACTGCACTATTGCAGTAATTGGTAGCCTGCGAGCACCTTTGAGAACACTATTCAGGCACTCGGACATATTCGTCGTCATCATCCCGCGTCTCCAACCACCGTCATGTGCCAAACTCCATTTCTCCTTTGCAATCCCATTCAGATATCTGTGAGCCATAATATTTTTGTTGTTGATTGCCTCCATTATCGCATCGAACTTACAAATATGATGTTGTGTACCTGCTGCCCAACACAAATACTTTAAATGCACATCTTTGAACTTAGAGTTGAAATTAGAACAGACGTGTCGCAAACAAAAACGATGTACACCATGTGGAGGCTGGAAATAGAGAATCATCAACTGCTAGAACGATTCCCTTATGCCTATCAACCTTTGCTCCTCGAACCACACATCTCCCAATAATTTCTAAGAACCATTCCATGAATCAGAAGTTTCTTCATCCACTACGGCAAAGCTAATGGTAGCACTTGATTGTTCGCATCGAGAGTAACAGCAACCAACATTTTATGCTTATATTTTGTATATAAATGAGTACCATCAACACTAATTATTTTACGACAGTGTTGAAACCCATCTATATTAGACTTGAAAGCCCAAAACACATAATTCAAAGTCTTTACCGGATGATTGGTTGCTCTTAGGTGCTTCCACTCCACAATTGATCCTGAGTTATATTTGTTGGAAAGCGGTGGCGGATCCGGATCCCGTCTCCCGGCGGCGCAGCGGAAGTTTAAAATTAGCGTCGGAAAACGTTCAATACAATAAAATCAATACTATAAACCATTCATAGGATGATTTTCGGGGTGTTACCTTGCTAGCGTCTAAGCGCCTGGCTCCAACCAGAATCACAGGGAAACTGGCTCTTGTCGGTAGGCGGCTGTAGATCGTCAATCAAGTCCACGACCGGAATCGATCTTCCTCCAATCAGCCTGCACTAGAAAGCTGATGGATTTTATCACGAACGGATTCTCCTCGACGCAGTGATCGAAGCAAGTCCGATCATGCGAAAAATCGGGCGACGGCGGCGGCGACCATCGGGCGACGGCGGCGGCGACCGGCGGGCGGCGGCTGGCGTCGGCGGCGGCGTGAGGCGTGTGTGGGAGAGGAGGCGGCTATGTGAGCTAGGGTTTGTTGTTGTGTTGTTGTGAATTAAGCCCTAATCACCTTTATTACTTAAGTTGGTAGATGGGCTTGAACCGGCCCATTGGACTTGGGTCAGGCCCAAGTCCTATATGAACATTCGGTTCATTTAAATCACCACGGTTTCATCATAACTCCGATCGTCGATCAGATCGGACCGATCGACTCAGTTTCCAAAACTGAATATTATGATGCGAAAAACGATTTTTCAGATTACCTAGTCCAAATGACAGTTTTGCCCCTCAACAGTGGGAAATCGCAATTTCACCCCTGTTGACTTTTAGGAAGTCGTACTTCCCAAAATCCTCTTCCTATGCTCAACACATTGAGCTCAGTTTCCGTGCAGGAATCACGAATCCAGTACTTGTGTGACCCTCAATGGTTCAGGGATACAGCTAGCCGTGGGCCCACAACCATTGCGGCTCCGAAATCACAATTTCGGACTTGCCCAACGGATCATGGTAAAGCGCCTAGCAACATCGCGCCATGATCCCCTAGGTATCACTGATAGTGCCTGCAAGAAACAGTCGGTCATGGTTAGGTTAGAGTAGATGCCCAACTAGCCAACTTGTGGCGTGTGGGTTTTATAGACTCTTGTACAAACAGTCTTTATATATGATATTCGCATTCTTTTATATGGCATTCTTTACTTTAATTATGTGTGTAATGATTTACAATTGCGTTGAGTAAATACCTAGAATGCACTTAAGCGTATGTTAGATGTGATAGTGGGTATGACGGCTATCATGAAACACATCTAATAGTCGCTGTGTATTCTGAACATGTTCCTAGTCGATTGGGCCGTCAGAATGAGGATAAGGCCGCCCGAGTTCGAGACTAGTATCTGCGATGCGAAGTACCATGTTTCATTGGTAGGGAACATTGTGATGTTCTGAGCATGCAGATAGATAGTGACCTGGTGATATATCGAACTACCCTCGTTCGGACTTTCCAAGTGGTTACCATTTGTCGAGTGGATAAGTCCGAGGTCTTGGTTGTACTGATTAGTCCTCACGACTCGAAACGTCATTGAGACTCTACATGATAGGCGTCTCACTTTGACCCGTTTGCCTACTCACTTGGGGTCACCAGGCGTCGGGATTGGGTGAGACCCCAATGCATGTAGGAGTCGATGCATCGTTGTCGAGGATTCACCGCTCGCAGACATGCGTATCCTATGCTATCTGAGGGGATAATAGTGTATAAATCTCTGGCCAGAGTACTAGAAGTGTTTTAGGTAAATGTGTTTACCTAGTTACACTCGCGATGTCACTATTCGATCTCCAAGATGTATGCATAGCTATCGGATCTCTAGCGACTCTCGATTTACCAATGGTCGTTGATATGATCGGGATATATGGATTGAAAGGACCGTACCGTA
>KV019051.1:109916-124803 GCA_001598015.1 Dorcoceras hygrometricum | reverse complement strand
GACATCGCATATCGGCCCGAAACTTCACGGGCTGCCCGGGACAGGCCCGAACCAAACCCTAGACGAAATCAGACCAGCCGTCACGACATCGCCAGAGACTCGCCGGAGCGCCGGCCGGCGCCACCACCACGAAGATCGTGGCGGCGGCGCACGACGCCGCGAGCAACGTCGCGCGGCCGGCGCGCATCGTGCGCAGCAGCACGCCGCAAGCGTCGCGTGACATCTCGGCCAGCAAGCGCGCGGGACACGCGACCAGCGTGAAATCAACGTAGCAGCAGCAGCCGAGAAGGGCGGCGCAAGCGTGGGCAACAAAGCGCGCGAGGCGGCCACCAGCGACCGCGCACGGCGTCGCATGGCAGCGCGCTTCCAGCGGCTGCGTTGCGCAACGGTGTGCGCCCCTTGTGCGCTAGCTGTCGAGCGGCGCTCGCCTCCCGTGCTCGACCATCGCGCGCGTTCATGCGCGCGATGTGGAGGGGCGCCGCCGCACGCGGCGGCTGCCGTCGGTGGTTTCAAAATATCGAATTTCGATCTGAAATTTAAGAGTTAGATACAATTATGGCAATACATATTGATCAGATCCGGAAAAACACTGGCTCTGATACCACTGTTGGTCGATCCGGATCCGCCCCCCGGCTAGGCAGCGGAAGAACAATAGAAAAAGCCGGGAGACGATCAATACGAACAGTTCAAAACAAACTACGACATTCATAGGATGTTTAAGCGGATTACCTTGCTGGCACTTGTGCCTGGCTCCAACCGGTATTACAAGAATCCGGCTCTTCTCGGTAGATTGCGGTAGTTTACGCCAATCCGGTCCACGACCAGATCCGAGACTCCTTCGTCAGGCTGCACTAGAAGCCCTGACGAGATCAGCACGAACGGATTCTCCTCTTCAAATTGGCCGGAAACAATTTCCGGCGAAGGCGGCGGCGGCGCGTGGAGGCGGCGGCGGCGGCGGCGCGTGGAGGCGGCGGCGGCGGCGGCTTGAGAGTGAGGAGGGTGGCGGCTAGCAAGTAGGTTTAGGGTTATCAATGTAGTGTTGTATATTCAATGAAGTCATTAAGTCTAATTAAATAGACTTAATGATGGACTTGGACCGACCCAACGGGCCCGGGTCCAAATGACGATATCCATTGCTGCGACTTCATCGTAACTCCGATCGCCGATCAGATCGGACCGATCGACTCTGTTTCAAAAACTGAATGTTATGATGTGAAAAACAATTTTTCAGATCATATAACCCTAAATTGCAAAATAACCGTTTTGCCCCTCAACAGCGGGAAACCCCGGTTTGACCCCTGTTGACTTTTAGGAAGTCGCACTTCCCGAAATCCTCTTCTCGTGCTCAACACATTGAGCTGGGTATCCGTGCGGTAATCTCGAATCTATACTTGTGTGACCCTCAATGGTTCAGGGATACAGCTAGCCGTGGGCCCACAACCATTGTGGCTCCGTAATCACAATTCTGGACCTGCCCAACGGATCATGGTAAAGCGTCTAGCAACATCGCCCCATGATCCCCTAGGTATCACTGATAGTGCCTGCAAGAACCAGTCGGTCGTGGTTAGCGTACAGTACGGTCCTTTCAATCCATATATCCCGATCAGATCAACGACCATTGGTAAATCGAGAGTCGCTATAGATCCGAAGCCTATGCATACATCTTGGAGATCGAATAGTGACATCGCGAGTGTAACTAGGTAAACACATTTACCTAAAACACTTCTAGTACTCTGGCCAGAGATTTATACACTATTAGGATATCCACGCATGTCTGCGAGCGGTGAATCCTCGACAACGATGCATCGACTCCTACATGCATCGGGGTCTCACCCAATCCCGACGCCTTATGACCCCAAGCGAGTCGGAAAGCGGGTCAAAGTGAGACGCCTATCATGTATAGTCTCAATGACGTTTCGAGTCGTGAGGACTAATCAGCACAACCAAGACCTCGGACTTATCCACTCGACAAATGGTAACCACTTGGAAAGTCCGAAGGAGGGTAGTTCGATAGATCACCAGGTCACTATCTATCTGCATGCTCAGAACATCACAATGTTCCCTACCAATGAAACATGGTACTTTGCATCGCAGATACTAGTCTCGAACTCGGGCGGCCTTATCCTCATTTTGACGGCCCAATCGACTAGGAACATGTTCAGAATACACAGCGACTATTAGATGTGTTTCATGATAGCCGTCATACCCACTATCACATCTAACATACGCTTAAGTGCATTCTAGGTCTTTACTCAACGCAATTGTAAATCATTACACACATAATGAAAGTAAAGAATGCCATATAAGAAAATGCGAATATCATATATAAAGATTGTTTGTACAAGAGTCTATAAAACCCACACGCCACAAGTTGGCTAGTTGGGCATCTACTCTAACAAATTCCTCCCAAGGGAGAATTGTCCTATCCACCGTGAGTATAGATCCTTCATGTTAGAACAATATTTATAAGTTTTGGTGATAACAAAAATAAGACAAGTTGCAATTGGACAATCAGTTGTCGCACTCTTCAGGAGATCGTCTTATCTATCTACAGTGGTATTTCAGCAGTTGGAATATTCTTGAGCAATCAGCAGATGTTGTTGTCTCGATCAGCAGGTACCGTTTTGAGTTTCAGCGTGTTTTGCTAAGGATTGGTAAACGACAGCGTTTTGATAAGTTAGAACGACGTCGTTGCAGTGCACTGTTTCGCATCAGCAGATGAAGTAATCAGCAGATACTTTCTTGAAGAGTTCAGCAGTTGGTTTAGTATATTTGTTGAAGATTGCGATACGACAGCGTTTGGTTAAGTTGGAACGACAACGTTTTGATTGATTCAGCAGAAGCGTTCCTTTGACATATCAGCAGATGCTTTGTTTAAAGCATATCAACAGACAGCTACAGTGACTTCAACCAGCAGATGCGTTACAAAGATAATAAAACGGCGTCACTTAAATAAGTTGACACGACATCGTTTTATCGCATTAAAGGAATCAGCAGATGGAAAAAAGCATATGCATATCAGCAGGTGAATTCTTCCAAGCGTTTTTCCAGTCGAAGTTCTTGACAACGACGATGGATGTAAGTGATGGTTATCAAAGTAATTTCAGGCGAAAGCTCAAAGTGTTTCAAATACGATCGTTTTCTCATAAGGAAAAGATTTGTACGATCGTACAAGTTGCCTGGAATGAAGGAGACAAGTTAGGTACTATTTTGGGTAAATAGTACAGTGTACAGAGGCCGTTTCTCCATGCTTGCACAAAAATGGAAAGAAGACAAATTGGCTCTGTGGATGAGCATTTGACCTTGCAGTGGAGCAGGAATTACGGTGTACGATTTTGGCAGTAATTCAAACAGGATTCATTTTCCTTTGGAGAATTAATATGATCGTTGCAGTCGATGCCTATAAATATCAGCAGCGGTGTTGAAGAAGACACACTTCGCTTATTATCTATTGCTGTCACGCTGCCAAAATCCATACAGAGCTTACACTTCGTTGATATCTTCAAAAGCTCAAAGACTCGAAGAACTTATCGTTTAATATTCATTTGAAATACCTTCGAGTCAATCTTCTGGTTGTTCATTGTTGAAACCAGAAGATATTTACAGTCTCTAGATACGTGTTTTCATTGATATATTTGATAGAGTCTGTAACGAACTGTCTATTCAAAGAAGTTCGAAAAACGTTCAAAGTATTGTAAAAACTAGCAGCGAAGTCTGCGTGAAGTATTGTAAAGCACTAGGAGTTCTCGTAGCTGTGGGTTACGGGATCGGGTGTTTGTAGAAAGGCTACTCACATCAAAGTCTTTTAGTGCTACCTTCCGAGGAGGAAGAAGGGGAGACGTAGGATATTGATATCCGAACTTCCAGAAACAAACTCTTGACTCTATCTCTTACTTACGCATTTATTTTGTGTTGCGCATTGTTCATTGTTCACAAACCAATCAGCCTATTTCCGCACATATTTTGTTGGCTGAGAAGTTTGCATAAAACTGAGATCCAAACATTTTAAAAGAGTTTTGAAATAGAAAAATCGAAGGAGTTCATTCAACCCCCCCTTCAGAATTCCTATTTTCTTAGTGATCCTATTTCCGGGACCATCAACACGATCAAACCTATGTCTGCAACCCTACTGCCCGTCGTAGACTGCAACCAGGACATGTTCTATCCAAAAAACTCCTAACTAATTCGTTACTTGACCAAATCGCTCCCCATTTGGACCTGCATGACCCTTACTCAAATATATATCTCTTGGAATCAACCTTGACCACATAAACCACATAGAGCGACCTAACTGACCCCGACAACTCTACTGTCACGCATAGACGATAAGCCAGGACACGTGCTAACCATAAAATTCATAATTAATTCACTCCTTGACCAAATCACTCCCTGTTTGGACCCACGTGACCTAACTTGTGAGACCTGAAATGTAATTAAGATTAATTTGTTGGAATTAATCAGTTTTTGGAGATTTCTTGTGATTCAGATCCCTGTTTGGAAGTTTAGTTTGTATTTTCGGGTCGGAAATCGCATTTTGAACAAATCTGGAAATTTTGGTATTTTCGAGATTTTAATGAGAACCCAGAGAGTGGGACGTGAAAACCATGGCTATGAGTGAATCGAAGGACCTCAACAAAATGGAGCTCCATGATTTATTTGCAAATCTAAAGGCCTATGAGTTTGAGCTCGAAACCAGATCAGAAGCGCCTTCAACATCCCAGCCAACGAAAGCTCTTGCTGCCGCTACTGCTGAACCATGCTCTCCAAGCACGAGCAAATCAGCAGATCAACTCTCTGATGACGTCATGTCCCTCTTCGTTAAGAAGTTTGGGAAATACCTGAGAAGATCCTTCAACCCTTCTACTTCTTTCAATAATTATAACAAATCTGATAAAGTATCTTCTGATTTGAAATGCTATAATTGTGATCGTCCAGGTCATTTTGCTGCTGATTGCAACAAACGCGATGACGAAGATAATGAAAGAAATGTTGAGAAGTCCAAGGACAAGTTCAAAGAAAGATCAAGCGACAGAAAGATGAAGACCAACAGCAACAAAAGATTCAGTCGCAAGCATGATCGCAAAGTGTTGGTGGCTGAAGAAAGCACCAAAAGCTGGTCTGATAGCGACTCAGACTCATCCAGCAGCAGCTCATCTTCAAGTGAGAGTGAACAAGAGGAGGTTCACTGCTTCATGGCTGACCAAACAGACGAAGATGAGGTATTTGATTTCTCGAATGTTGAATTTACACGAGATGACCTTGTCATAGCACTTAATGACATGGTAAAAGAGTACCGTAAGCTTTATCATTCATTCGAGGAAGCTAAAGCTGAAAACATGAGTTTAAAGAGTAGTTAAGCTGAATCAAGTTCTGATGATCTTGAAGATGTTGACATTCTAAAAACTGAGTTGAGTAAGCTACAAGCTGAGAATGAGATGTTGAGAAATGAGATCAACGAGCTCAAGGCTGAAGTCAATAAATCGACTGTAGAAATGAGCTCCTGGAACAAGGCTAATCTTTCTCTCCAAAAGCTATATGAAAGCCAAAAGCAAGCCAGTGATAAGACTGGTATTGGATTTAACAATAGTGAGTTCTGTGAAGGAGAGCCAAGTACTCAATCACGATCAGCCTATGACAAGTTCAATAAAATGAGCTTTGTCAAAGCTGACATGATATATAACTGTCTTGAGTCGGTGAAGTATGATGATCAGAACTCCCCAAAGCTGAACGAAAATGGAAAAGCTGGTATTGGCTTTTCAAAACCTGAGAGGTTCAAGCCTAACTGGCTAAAGAACAGATTGGATAAAGACAAAGCGAAAGCTAGTAAAAAACCATTTGTTCCTAACCAGTCATGGCATAACTCGAAGAAGGTTAAATCGGGTTGGAAAAAGTTTCAGCAGAGGAGAGATCAATATGATCAGTATATGAAACCAAAATTCAAAAGACCAGCACGTGATTTTGCACATACTTTCGTGGATCCTAGAAGTGGAAAAACCGTAAGGATTGTTCAAATCTGGGTCCCGAAAGGGGTAATCCAATCAGGACCCAAGTAAAATTGGGTACCAAAAGTGAGTTTCTTGCGTGCAGGTCAGCAGGTACGAACCAGCAGAGACATCAAAAATATGGTACCTGGACAGCGGCTGCGCAAGACATATGACTGGAAACCCGAAGCTACTGCAATATGTGATTCCTCACAAAGGAGCAAAAATTGTCTTCGGAGATAATGCATATGGTAACACTGTGGGTAAGGGTAAGCTTATCCACGGTAACATTTCAATTGCTGATGTACTTGTTGTTGATAACTTGCGTTACAATTTCATTAGTATCAGTCAACTTTGTGACAAAGGTTTTCTTGTTAATTTTCAACAACACACGTGCACAGTTCAGGACTCAACTGGTCTAACTGTGTTGGTGGGTAAGCGTTCTGGGAACACTTACGTTATCAACTGGTTAGAACAAGAGAAGTCTGAACATTTGTGTCTTGCAGCTGGCTCTTCCAAGAGCTGGTTGTGGCACCAGCGAATGAATCATTTGCACTTCAAAACTATTGCTAAATTGAGCACGCATGATATGGTTTCTGGCCTGCCTAAAATATCTTTTTCAAAGGACAAGTTTTGTGCAGTTTGTCAACTGGGAAAACAAATCAAATCTACTTTCAAAACCAAAGGTGGTAAACGTTCTTCCCGAAGCTTAGAGCTGTTGCATATGGATCTTTTTGGTCCTGTTTCTATAACCAGCTTAGGGGGAATGAACTACACCCTAGTTGTCATTGATGATTTTTCCAAATATACTTGGGTGGTGTTTTTAAAAGCAAAATCAGATACCGCTGACCAGTTGATTAGGCTTTTGAAACGTTTACAAAATGACAAATCTTGTACAGTCAACCGGATAAGAAAAGTGATCGAGGAACAGAGTTTTTAAATCAAAAATTATTTTCTTATCTGGATGACATTGGAATAAAGCATGAGCTTTCAGCAGCTAGAACTCCTCAGCAAAATGGCCTAGCTGAGAGGAGAAATCGTACTTTAAAAGAAGCTGCTAGATCCATGATTGCTTATTCAGGCATTTCGCAAAAATTTTGGGCAGAAGCAGTTAATACAGCATGCTATACTCAAAACAGATCAATGATAAATAGGATGCTTGATAAAACGCCCTATGAGATTTGGAATAGCAAGAAGCCTGACATTTCTTATTTCAGGGTGTTTGGATGCAAGTGCTTCATTCACAATAATGGCAAGAAGCATCTAACAGCTTTTGAACCAAAATCTGATGCAGGTATCTTCTTAGGATATTCAGCAGTGAGCAAAGCATATAGAGTGTTCAACAGTAGAAGTTTGAATGTTGAAGAAACTGCTCACGTAGTATTTGATGAAACAAGTTTCAAGTCCAACTCAGCTGCAAGCCTTCACGATTTATGCTCACGTTTAGAATCAACAAGTCTTGACGACTCAGACGATGACGTGGCACCAAGAACATCAGCTGAGGGGGAACAACCAGCAGTGGTCACAACGCACAACTACGTTCAACAAGATGCAGCAGGTAATCCAGTTGTTATTGATTTAACTAACATGGATCAGCAGGATCGAATTACAAGTGCACCTACTGCTGGTGAAGAAGCGTCGAAGAATCAAAGAAATATACCAGCAGACGACGCTCAACCATCGACTGGCCAACCAGCAGGAAGCAATTCCCAAATCGTATCAAGTTCACCTGCTGGACAACCAGTCGCAAGAGATATTCAACAAGCATCAAGGCTACCAGCTGGTGAACCAGCAGGAAGCACATCAAATCTACCTGCTGATGTACCAGCAGCGAGCAATTCTAACCAGCAGGAAGCAGACGCACAAGCTAGCGATTCAAATCAATTGGCGTCTGCTGATCCAGTCGTGGAAAATTATCCAGCAACTCAGGGGGAACAACAATCAAATCCCATTGGACTTGATCTTCGGTGGAATAGAAATCATCCACCTGAGCAAGTCATCGGTAATTTTGAATCCCCTGTTTGCACTAGAGGCTAGCTATCTCAGTTTGATCATTTTGATGCTGCATTCATCTCGCATATAGAACCTAAGGTAATAGATGAAGCCTTAGCTGACCCAAGCTGGATAGAAGCTATGCAAGAAGAGCTAAATCAATTTGCACGTAATAAAGTATGGCAACTTGTACCTAGACCTAAAAATCATTCAGTCATAGGTACTCGTTGGGTCTTTAGAAATAAACTGAATGAAGATGGCGTAGTAACTAGAAACAAAGCTAGACTGGTAGCGCAAGGCTTTAGGCAAATGGAAGGAATAGACTTTGATGAAACCTTTGCACCAGTAGCTAGACTAGAAGCCATACGCATGTTTCTTGCATATGCTGCATACAAAGACTTCAAAGTCTTTCAGATGGATGTCAAGAGTGCTTTTCTTAATGGCATCTTGACAGTGGAAGTGTATGTTGCACAACCTCCTGGCTTCGTTGATCATACAAATCCAGAGTTTGTTTACAAACTGGACAAAGCTCTATATGGGTTGAAACAAGCACCCAGAGCTTGGTATGATACACTCACAAACTTCCTGCTGGAACATCAATTTACAATAGGCACAGTAGATAAAACTTTGTTTAAATTTGTTAAGGATGACCATGTATTACTTGTTCAAATTTATGTTGATGATATTATCTTTGGGTCAACAGGTGAAATACACAAAAGAACTGCTGAAGAAATTCGGAATGGAAAACAGTTCAGCAGCAGCTACTCCCATGAGTTCCACGATCAAGATGGACAAAGATGAAGCTGGATCAGCCATTGAGGTATCTTTGTATCGTGGTATAATAGGCTCTTTGCTTTACTTAACTGCTAGCAGACCAGACATCATGTTTGCTGTCTGTATGTGTGCTAGATTTCAAGCAGAGCCAAAGCAATCGCATTACATTGCTATAAAGCGTATATTGAAGTATTTAAAGGGTACTTCCAACGTGGGTCTTTGGTATCCCAAAGACTCAGGATTTGAAGTTCAGCCAGCAGCTATCCCATGAGTTCCACGATCAAGATGGCAAAGATGAAGCTGGATCAGCCATTGAGGTATCTTTGTATCGTGGTATAATAGGCTCTTTGCTTTACTTAACTGCTAGCAGACCAGACATCATGTTTGCTGTCTGTATGTGTGCTAGATTTCAAGCAGAGCCAAAGCAATCGCATTACATTGCTATAAAGCGTATATTGAAATACTTAAAGGGCACTCCTAACGTGGGTCTTTGGTATCCCAAAGACTCAGGCTTTGAACTAATTGGGTATAGTGATGCAGATTACGCAGGTTGCAGGATTGATCGCAAAAGCACAAGTGGTACATGTCAATTTCTAGGGGATCGACTGATCTCTTGGTTAGTAAGAAGCAAACGTCAATTGCCACATCAACTGCTGAAGTGGAATATCTTGCTGCTGGCAGTTGTTGCGCACAAATCCTGTGGATTCAACAACAATTGAAGGATTATGGCATTGATGCTTCTGAAGCTCCTATTCTCTGTGACAACACAAGTGCAATTGCAATCACTCAGAACCCTGTGCTGCATTCACGAACCAAGCACATCGATATAAGGCATCATTTCATAAGAGACCACGTGCTAAAGAAGGATGTTCGGCTGGATTATGTGTCAACTGAGCAGCAAGTAGCTGATATTTTCACAAAGCCTCTGCCGTACGCTAAGTTTTCTTATTTTAGAAACTCTTTAGGTCTTCTTGAGTTGCCTTAATTGTTTGTGTACTAACGCTTTTGCAGGTTGATAAGCCATTGCTTAAATCAGCAGCAGGTTTGTTGTTCAGAGGGAACGACTAGCCTACCTGCTGAAATAAGTGTTTCCTGCGTTGGAGTATATTAGTCGTAGGGGGAACCAGGTGCTGATTTGATAAGCGTGACGTCAGCAGAACATGTTGCTACTGGACATACTCAGCAGTTGCGTGTATACTGCTGGTGCTTATAAGTGCCTTAATTGTTTGTGTACTAACGCTTTTGCAGGTTGATAAGCCATTGCTTAAATCAGCAGCAGGTTTGTTGTTCAGAGGGAACGACTAGCCTACCTGCTGAAATAAGTGTTTCCTGCGTTGGAGTATATTAGTCGTAGGGGGAACCAGGTGCTGATTTGATAAGCGTGACGTCAGCAGAACATGTTGCTACTGGACATACTCAGCAGTTGCGTGTATACTGCTGGTGCTTATAAGTTATCAGCACTTGCCACCCTCAGCGCAATATCGAATCAGCAGTAGTTTTTTTACACTTACTGTATCAGCAGATGTGACTATATACCTTTGGCGCGAAGTTATCTATTTTTGTGCTTTATTTGATTAAAATTTTGGAAAATGCTTTACACCGTACGATCAAAGCTTTTTGAAAATTTTCAAATCTTTTTCAAAATTGTACGTGCTAACGGATGGTTGACACGTGTCTTCCCATGCAAACAGTCACATCAACATTTTCTCTCTCCAATAACTCTTTGCATTCCTTACTTATTTACCGCATGATTGTTCATTCTCTCTTACCTTGCAAATTTGTTTTCTCTCGTATTTCTCTTGTGCGCATATTTTTCCCTTGCAAAGATTTTACAGGTGTTATTCCCAATCTTCTATCGTTAGCAATGGCCACGTCCTTCTACAGCAACGCTATTCATGTCGACTTCGATTCCGTTTTGGCAATGGATGAACCAGGGATGGTATCGATGTTTCAGGCCCTGGTTGCTTCTGGATTACAAGGATTTTTGGGCTGTTCTCCGGTGGTGTATGAGGAAGCTCTTGTGGAGTTCTTTGCCAATGGGCGTGTGAGAGATGGATTGGTGGTTAGCTCGGTCGATGGGGTTTTCGTCGAGATTTCTGAGGAGCTGTTTGCAGAGACTTTTGAGCTGCCTGTTGATGGGTTTGGGGATCTTTCTGAGATGTCCAAGGATGCGATTTTTGATGCGAGGAGCATAGTTTCTTTGTCTGGTGAGCCTATCAGTTTGTGAGGAAGAAAGAACCAGATGAAGTTTGAGTATCGCCTTCTTTGTGATATTATGGCGAAGGCTATTTCTGTGAAGGCCGGGTCCTTCAATGCTATTACGGTTGAGAAGTTTTCGTTGATGACGGCGGTTGTTTGCAGGATTAGGGTGAACTGGGCTAAGTTTTTGTTCAATATTTTGAAGAAGATGGTGACCTCGGGGTCCAAGCAAGCCAAAGGGTTTGCCATTCAAATCAGTCTGTTGCTGGCGACTATTCCTTCTCTGGAGTTGGGTGAGTCTTCAGAGTTCCCAGCCTCCAAGATCCTCTCTAAGAAGACTGTGCATCGCTTTGTTTCCATCAATGATCGAGATGGTGCTGAAGAAGTTACTGGGGAAGCAAAGAAAAGAGCTGTTTCGAAGAAGAGACCTGCTGCCGATGTTGAAGCAGCTGTACCTAAGAAGAAGAGGACTGTCAAGAAGAAATCTGTTTCTTCTATTTCTTCCCTTGAGTTGGTAGAGGTCGCAGAAGAGGCTATACCTATTCAGCAGGTAGCGGAGCCTTCAGCTGTTGAGGAGCCAAGGTGCACATCTGCTGATGATGTGGATTTGATAATTCAGCAGGTGCTTGTTGAAACGCGGGAAGCTGATGCACCTACTGATAAAGCTCAATCAGCTGTTACTGAAGAGAAGCTTTGGTTTGATCTTCCCTACGACGATCTCGTGAAGCAATGGGAAGCTGAACGTCCAGTGGTCACTGCGAGTGACACTAATGAGGACTTAGCAACTGTGGATGTTGCCCCTGCTGATGGAGATCAGCAGGTCCAGGAATCTGTGGCTCCAATCTCTGCTGATGATGTGCTCAGTGCTGATGAGCGAATGTCGCTGGATGATATTCTTTTGACGATCCCAGTCGATATTCCTATTCCCTCTTCCAGCATGGAGATTACGAAGATTACGATGGGCAAATCAATAAAGATTCCAAGCGTCAATAAGTGGACCTGGTTTCTACAAAGTCTTCCTCGCATTCCTACTGAAGATAAAGGGAAGGAAGTTTTGGTGGAGAAAGACCCTGTTAATGGCAATCCTGCTGAGGAGCATTATTCTTTGATCTGTGCAGACATCGACTTGCTTGTGGATTTGCGGGCACAGGTAATTGATGAGGTCGCTACATTCTTTCATTCTTTCAGCCTGAAGAAACTAGCTACGATCAATTTTGAGGAGATGTATAGAAAGGAAGAGCAAGTTCTGTCCTGGGGAGAAACAGAGTCTCCTCAGGAAGCCATTTAGCGGAAATTTTATATTCTGCTCAAGTATAGAACAGTTTTGGTGAGGAAGTTTTTGGAAGCGTGGAGGGCCAACTTTGCTCCTGGCCAAGGCTCTTCGGCTGTTGATATTCAAGTAATTGAGCTGCTTTCGGACCTCTATCTTTCTTTCTTGGAGGAATTGGCGAAGGAGGCGCGAGCTCGTAGTCTTATCTGGAACAAGCCCTGCTGCTCTAAAATTTTTGAAGGGAGCCCACGCGATCGAGGCGCTGTAATTGCCAGAACCAACTCAAATACTCGATCGTCGTGCTGGATTAGGACAATGATTTTGATTGATGGAATGTGGACAGTGGAGCCTTGTGCTGATAGGTGGGTTAAAATTCCCCGGAAGGTTATTTCTCCTGAAGTTCCTCGTCAGCGGCAATTTGATGACACTCTACCTACAATGAGTGTATTTTTCAAGCTGATGACGAAGAGATGGGCGGATGTATGTTTGGAGGTTGTTGAATTTTGCGCTGCGAAGAGACTTCTTCCTGTTGGTTCTACTCAGTTTTGCAGATCTTTACAGTTGGTTGAAACAGTTTCCAGTTTTGCTTCTAGCCGGTCTTCAGTTTTTGCTCTCAGAGTTTCTCAATTTTGCTCAGTATTCATTGATTTGAGTTTATTCAATTGGTTTCCGAGTACAGAGATTACAGAGTTTCTTTCGGCAATAGCTTTGGATAGAATAGTTCTGCGCAGTGTACAGAGTTTTCAGAATTCTTTTTCAGTTGCTCCCAGTGTACAGTTAGCTTTGGAGCAGCAGCAGTCTTCTTCATCTTCTAGCAGCAGTTCTTCTTCGCTACACTTTGATAAGACAGATGTTGATGCTACTGCGTCTTCTGTACCTCCGGTTTCTCAAGATCTCTCTGCTGCTTTTGCTGATCTTCAAGCAAATCTTTTGGAGCAAATTTTTGAATACCAAAGTGGCCTTTCTTCAAAGCTACATAAAATAGAACAGAGCGTGTGTGACTCCCTGAGGGATCAAGCAGATATATTCAGAAATTTATCTCAGGGAGCACGACAAGAAGCTCGCACGCTTGATGATGTCCAATCTATTCGCTTCAATGAATTTCACAAAAATATCCTAGCTCAAAATGCTTCTATTTTTCAAGGACTAGCGGATGTTCGACAAGAAGTGCAAGCATTTTGCTAAGGATTGGTAAACGACAGCGTTTTGATAAGTTAGTACGACGTCGTTGGAGTGCACTGTTTCGTTTCAGCAGATGAAGTAATCAGCAGATACTTTCTTGAAGAGTTCAGCAGTTGGTTAAGTCTATTTGTTGGAGATTGCGATACGACAGCGTTTGGTTAATTTGGAACGACAGCGTATTGATTTGCTTAAACAATTCAGCAGAAGCGTTCTTTAGACAAATCAGCAGATGCTTTCTTCATAGTATTTCAGCAGGTGCACTACTTGTTGTTAACCAGCAGATGTATTTCAAAGATAGCAAAACGGCGTCACTTAAATAAGTTGACACGACATCGTTTTATCTCTTAAAAGATTCAGCAGATGGAAAAACGCATATGCATATCAGCAGGTGAATTCTTCCAAGCGTTTTTCCAGTCGAAGTTCTTGACAACGACGATGGATGTAAGTGCTGGTTATCAAAGTAATTTCAGGGAAAGCTCAAAGTGTTTCAAATACGATCGTTTGCTCATAAGGAAAAGATTTGTACGATCGTACAAGTTGCCTGGAATGAAGGAGACAAGTTAGGTACTATTTTGGGTAAATAGTACAGTGTACAGAGGCCGTTTCTCCATGCTTGCACAAAAATGGAAAGAAGACAAATTGGCTCTATGGATGAGCATTTGACCTTGCAGTGGAGCAGGAATTACGGTGTACGATTTTGGCAGTAATTAAAACAGGATTCATTTTCCTTTGGAGAATTAATATGACCGTTGCAGTCGATGCCTATAAATATCAGCAGCGGTGTTGAAGAAGACACACTTCGCTTATTATCTATTGCTGTCACGCTGCCAAAATCCATACAGAGCTTACACTTCGTTGATATCTTCAAAAGCTCAAAGACTCGAAGAACTTATCGTTTAATCTTCATTTTAAATACCTTCGAGTCAATCTTCTGGTTGTTCATTGTTGAAACCAGAAGATATTTACAGTCTCTAGATACGTGTTTTCATTGATATATTTGATAGAGTCTGTAACGAACTGTCTATTCAAAGAAGTTCGAAAAACGTTCAAAGCATTGTAAAAACTAGCAGCGAAGTCTGCGTGAAGTACTGTAAAGCACTAGGAGTTCTCGTAGCTGCGGGTTACGGGATCGCGTGTTTGTAGAAAGGCTACTCACATCAAAGTCTTTTAGTGCTACCTTCCGAGGAGGAAGAAGGGGAGACGTAGGATATTGATATCCGAACTTCCAGAACAAACTCTTGACTCTATCTCTTACCATACAACTTTTATTTACTGTTGCGCATTGTTCATTGTTCACAAACCAATCAAACTCAGTACTTAAGTATTCACAACCTCGATCAGATCGAAGTACCTTAATACTTTTGCCCAACTGATTTTCAACTTCAGCCTTGAATTCCTTGAACCTTTCAAAGGATTCAGACTTGTACTTCATCAAGTACAAGTACCCATACCTAGAGTAATCATCGGTAAAGGTGATGAAGTATGTGTG
>KV019051.1:90400-103115 GCA_001598015.1 Dorcoceras hygrometricum | reverse complement strand
GGTCAACGAGTTTGATCTGGAATCATATCTGTATCTGTATACGTATTGTCGGTTGTAGGTTGTCTAATGAAAACCCGTTGGTCCGGTCCAGTTTAAAAAAATAAAAAGTTTTACAACATTCGAACCTTGGGATTTAGAAACGGTCCGAACCCAACCCGTGATCAGGTGCATTCAGACGAGCATCTAAAGATTTTCTTCCTTGGCATATATATATATATATATATAGACTAATTAACAAACATGAGAGAAAACACCATTTTCTTTTCTCTAACTTCAAAGGAAATACAATTGCTAACAGAAGTTCTATGCTACTACTTCTGGTGAGGAGCTCCATATCATCATTATCTGACGTGTTGCATTAATTTTACTATAGAAATTATAAAAATAAAGAACTCTATAAAAATTTTTATCACGAACTTAGTGTTACTCATACTTTTACCAACGTCATTTCTTGCAAGATTTTATAACTTTGGTTCCAATTTAAGATATGGTATTTTAAAATTTAAAAAAATGATAATACATTTGTATTCACAATTAGAATAATAATATGATAAGAAAATAATAAAAAAAAAAACCGTCTGTTTCTTCAATTTTTCATATTAATATAATAGAGATTTAAAAATCTAAAAATAAAATATATATGCGCATAGGTATTCATTTTGCATAAATTCAATGAGCAGTCAACCTAACAAATTTTCCAAGAAACGAATCATTCTAGTTTTTGTTTCATGCAATTATTATATGGTCTTTTTTTTTAATGGAGAAAAACGAAATGAAATAAGTCATATTGGCTGTACATTCCTAACGTTTTTCTTGTTTAATTTATACCAAAATTAATGCGAAAAAACCTTGAAATATACCATTAGTTGAAAGTTAAAATGTGGCAAAATAAGAGTTGGAAATGATAATTTTGGTAAAAAAATCTCAGGAAAAGATTTTAGTAATTCAGAAAATGGCTTGAAGGAAGATATTTCAATCAAATTTTTGTTGAGAAATTAGATCTCAACCATGATTCATTACAGTGGATCAATTAACTAAGGTAAAATAATAAGAGGGGAACACAGACTAATGAGATAACAATGAAGAGTACATGTGTTGTTTACTAAAGCAAGGGGTGTTCCTCACCAAGCATAGACTTTCCCATCTTAAAAGACGATCCATGCATGTTATTTGTCTCCTATGATGGAAAAAAATATTCGTAACAGTGACATATATTTGAAATCTCATGCAACCGAATTTTGTCCGTCAATGAACTCCCATCATATCAGACAGTCAAGTCGGGAGGTCTGTCATCGGGAGATGAGCTAGATGGAAACTATTGGAGCTGAAATAGGAGTAAACTGCTTGGACGAATCACCAACAGTGAGGTATCACTAGGTCTGAGCCACGACACGATATAGCTCGAGGACTGTGAGAGGACACATCGAGAGCTCTGCCCTCGAGGATGAGCTGGATGTCTTTCCTTCATGACCTGCAACCACAGACGCTAGTCAAAGGGCGTCGGGAGTTATCCTGACGAAGCCCTCCGATGCTTAAGTCAGCTCGAGTGATCGATAATATATATATAGTGCAGAGAATGAGTCCGATGAATGTATGTAAACTGAGGCGTATCCCGGGTATTTATAGGAGGGGATATGCGATTGTTGCGTATACGTCACCTTGGAAATCATGAGCCGAAGGGGGCTCTGCAGACCTTGCGTGTACACTATCCTGCCACCAGTACGTAGGAATGGGTCTTGCGCTTTGTCAGTGCACTAATCATGTGCTAAACAAGAGGAGCAATTGGTTGTGATGGATCGTTATCAATGACATACCTCTTGCCCCGAGGTCACGTCGCTAAGCTATACTGTGAAAAATCGTCATACCTCGAGACCTCGAGGTATCCGGAAGTACTGCCCGAAGCGCATATCAGGTACCTACTGAACGTCTATTGGGGGTGCGTTGATTGGAAATCACAAGGGGTGCCTACCTGTCCGGTTTTCTTTATCCCGATGTGACATTTGATAGGTGAAATGACCTCTAGGACCGAGGTGATCGGGTGATGTCAGGACGGGAGGCTACCAGTGATGTTCCAAGAGGAGCTCTTTCCTCGTGTCCCAATGTGTAAATACTTGTGCTATCAAACTCTATGCGTGAAATCGGAACGAAAAGTTAGCGAAATGCGTGCTTTCTCCCATATACTCATCAATATAATCATCTGAGCACACATTATTACAGTTGTGATTTCCATTGAAGGGGAGCGATGATCCAGACCCTCTTTCTCCGAGGTCTGTTCGGTGAAGATTTCACTCTCCAACTTGTACGAACTTCAAATCACTTGTTTCGCATCACTTGATGAGTTTATGTGTTTGTTTGGTGTTTTCCTTCAGAGATTGACGACTATTTTAGTGCAGAAGCATGATGAAATTTTTCCTGAAACTGCGGTACTCAGAGCCAGTTCCGGGAAATCTTGGGCTGTGAAACTGGAGGCTGCTCAATGTTACTTTACGGTTCATTGGCCAAAATTTGTGGAGGATTTGGGGCTTAGAATTGGCGAGTTTCTGGTGTTCTAGTCAGCTGGAAACTCCAGCTGCCGCAAGAGGGCCATTTCAAACCCGTGATATTGATGAAGAAGTTGAAATATTGAGCAAAGATTAATGATATTTTATATTTGGTTCTCGGATAGGAAACCAAATAAAACCAAACTGTTTGTACCAAAAATATAAGCCCAAGAATGAAGCCAAAAACCGAAACCCATACCTAAAAATAATTAGACCCGGTCCATGGACAAACCAAAAAGCGACGCCAAGGAAAACAATTGAAGCAGTAACGTGGTTCATGGCCCAAGTCGTGCGAACGTGGCATTGGAGAAACTCCCCATGACGATATAAAGGAAACGATGGACAGACAAGAAGAATCATTCAACATCACTCAGCAAAATCTGCACAAATTCTCGGCAATCATCACCAATCAAATCCCTTAGTCTATTATGATTTTATTATTCAGTTCTCAAAATCATTTGTTCTTATAGTTTTGTCTCCTACATCTTGTTGAAAATACAAGCAATGTCAGATTTATTCCAGTCTTTTCGCTTTCTTGGCGTTATATTGATTCAGGAGATTAGAACTAACAATCAAATTTAGTTCCTGCTTTCGTTTGATTGTTAATTTTTTTTACAAATTTTACACAAATTGGTGCTAAGGCACCTGGCACGCCAAGCAATTTGCGCAGCACACAAACAAAATTTGGCACGCCCGATGGGACCGAAGTATGACTCCGAGAAAAAAAGAACAATCCGATAAGAACAAAGAAATTGACAGCATGACAAAACTCGAAGAACTCCCGACTATGAAGAACAGCAAGAAATATCTGTTCAGGGTATGGTTGACAGTATTGAAGGCCACTCCCATGGCCATGCTATTGCAGAAGAGCCTGCCAAACCACAGATTGTTATGGATATGGAAGAGGCTTCCAGTGTCATGGCTGAGGGTATTCTAGCTTACGTGAAAGCAGTGATGAGCCACACCACTCAGTCCACAAATTATGGGAATTTCCAACACAAAGAACCAGAACAAGGTGCGGGGAGTTCCAGAGCAGGCGAAGCTCGCCGCTCTATCCCAACTCCCCAAAGTCATGAAGAGAGATACACACCCCCTCATCGAAGAGAAGAAACTAGTTTCCAGAGAAACCCTGCGATCGTTAGTTGAAGTCGCCTATATTGGACGTATGGGGTTATATATGAGTTGACATAGTGTATGCGGAGGTCGCTAATATCGCCTCAACACCTTATATAGGTGCACCATAGTCCGGGATTTTAGAACACGACACTCCACCCCGACTGAAGGATATGTTCATCTTCAAGTTATATTATAACGTTTGAAAGTTTGTTTTAAATTGTGGTGTGGTTTGATGCATATTTCATTGTCATCTTATTTTAAGATGTTGAAATTTTTTTTTACAAAATTATAATCTATTAAGTGTCGGGCACTGGGCCCCACAACCAAAAGATCAAACTACAAGATTCGTAATAGAAATCTATGTACTCAAGATAAACAAAGAACGACATCAATAGAACAAAGGAATAAAGATAGAAACTCTATAATTAACACACCAGATAACTTGCTCGAATCAAAAGGACCATGCTCTAGTACCGAATAACATGATTCTTGTAAAAATATGAAGAGTAAACACGAGTATATTAAAAGATTATCCTCTATTCCACAAAACACGTGAAAACGTCGATTCAACGGTCGTATTCTCCACCTCTAAACTCGATGGTTAGCAACAAAAACAACGAGAAACGAACAACTGAAATCAATTGAACCTCCAAAAATTTTACGTTGCCAACTATTAGGCAAGAATTTTGTTTTTAAAAAAAGGTTAGCCTATTAATGGACTAACCCCCTATATAGTTCAGAGGGGCCCCTTAACCCATATATGTTTTAAATCGAGGGATATGCACGAGGAGGAAGGGCCGGAGGAGAGGACTTATATAACAAGAGCATACCTCCACAATATTTCAGTGGGGAATATGCTCCACACGAAAATCGAACCCGTGAAGCCGGAGAAATTACTCCCATATCACCCCAAGTCTTACCAGCTCGCCCGTGCCCCTGGGGGCATTAGGCAAGAATTTCTTCTTCTAGTATTGGTGGATGAAAATGAATTCCATCCTGGCACCCACACTGGATCGTGAATTACATATGAGTTGTGCTGGATCGTGAATTACATATGAGTTGTGTTAAAATTCAGATATTCCAATATAAGGTTTAGCTATTTTTCTTATTGTTGAAAACTGATATCAAATGAAACACTTGAGTTTACTGGGATTCTTGTTGCTTCTTCAAACATTTTTCAAACTTATATATGAGACCACGTACACAGGCATGTTAATGTTTGTACTTGGCTCTAAAGTTCGTGGAAATTAAAAAATTTTTGTTCATTTTTATCTATCTATCAATATATTGATCAATCATTAAATATTTTTTTTCCAATGAATGTAACTAGAAGAGACACAATTTATATAAATGTGGTCATTTAAGTGTGCAACTTGCACAATGAATCCAACCATGCTATTATTGAGAAATAGATATCACATCTCCAGCTGAAGAGCAACTCAACTCAAATTTAGAAAAATCCAAAGGTTCTAGATGACAATGGAGAAATCTTTGGTGGCTTAGATGGTGCAGGCGGATGTCGTTTACGCGCAAGGAGTTGATCCTCGTCGGCCACGTGCTTGGGTGATGGTGCGGGTGCAGGCGGATGGATCGGTTTGTGTTTCGATGCCTCGGCCATCATGTCGAGACGGAGATGAGAATGCGGTGTGGGCGCATGTGCAGGTGGTGGACTGGATGGCTTGCGTTGGCTGAGTTCTGAGTCGTAGGCAATGGATTCGATGGTTAGTGCCGAAGCAGCTGTGATGGGCTGACGGGCCCTGATGATCACGGACCGATGATTTCCACCGGCTGATTGGCTGTGCGTGGTATAGAGGCTTGGTTTGAGTTGCCAGTTGATAGACTGGTCTAGCTATCCGACTTTTTGCTAGCCCTCATGCATTCATAGCATTGATTATAGCTTGTTGCATGTTTACTGCTTTGATAGCTCTTCGTACTGAGGCTTGACCTCGTTTTTCTTTTCCTGCTTTTGTTGTTTGGGTCTGTGTTACCCATTTGCAGGAGTTTCAGGTAACCAAGCTGGACCGAGTGGAAGTTCAGTTGGTCGATCCCCGCATCCCTGAGTCCCAGTTTATTTATGATATGTATTGAACCGGGGGATGTCCCGTGTTTTATTGTATTTGGGGGATCTGTATTTTGAATTGATGTATGTGGTTACTTGTTGTTTGAATTTGAGTAACTGATATTTTGAGTATTGAATAATTTGAATGAATGATTTGAAGTTCAGGCCCATTTCTTTTGAAAAATTTTTAAGCCCTGTTTTTAAGCTTCCGTAATTATGCGCTTATTTTGTGTTAATTGTTGGTAATTAGCACGGGGCCTGACAGTTGTGCCATCCCAACTAGAACACAGGCACTATCATCTGGGTTGTCCTCTTCTATGAGGCTACTTCTCCTACCTCTTCCTCTACTGGACATATTGATCTATAGCCCATAATCCACTACAATTGAACATCAGAACATGCTAAATTCAAACGCTCTATAACATAAGAATAAAACTCACAACTCATGAGAAACGGTCGACGAAATCTGTCCAAACTGGAAATATATGTGTTTATCTCTCGAACCATGCTATGATACCAAGTTGTGACGCCCATAACCATGGGAATCAATGGAGTAGAGTTAATTGAATAAACAAGAGGAATAGAAGGGCTGAATGTGAAATATTGTAAGCTGTATTTCCATACAAAACCGTTATACAACCAATTGGCGCCAAAAGTAAATAGCAACAACAGAGTTGAGTACACAGACTTCTGGATCAAGTTATAAAACGAGATATTACAACTACTGGAACTCTATATGAATTCTCTACTGTTGTAATAGATCTTAATATAGTTTTTGACAAAAGATCAAAAACAACAACAGC
This sequence comes from Dorcoceras hygrometricum, assembly GCA_001598015.1. Taxonomy (NCBI): domain Eukaryota; kingdom Viridiplantae; phylum Streptophyta; class Magnoliopsida; order Lamiales; family Gesneriaceae; genus Dorcoceras; species Dorcoceras hygrometricum. The sequence continues at coordinate 96,597 of KV019051.1, read as the reverse complement.
ACGGAAACACCGGCATTCGATAAACACACACATGTCCCAACAGATTCCTGTAACGCCCAGAAATCCTAACTACGTTATATTGAGCGCATTACTAGGGGGAAAACTTTATGTTAGCTTGATTACATTTCATTTATGTGATTATATGATGATTTTATGCCTTACTCTATGCATGTCATTTTTCCGGTACTGTTTGAGTCCGGTAAGCGGGGACGAGACCGGAGACGACCAAATTGAAATATTTTAAATGTTTTAGCCCTTAGACATATTTTAAAGCAAAATTTATTATTTTATGCACCATTTCAAAAAAAATGAGATTTTATGCACAGTTATCGAGGGGGACCCGTTTTTCGTCTATACGGGTCATTTTTATGAATTTTACTACACTTTTAAATTTGAGAGACCTTATATTACGAAAATTAGAGGCTTGAAGTCTACACTTTAAGTATTTATAACCCTTTTTAATTATAGGAGGGTTAGTTTTGGGATTAAACCTTTTATTTTAATTAAAACAAGTTGGAGGGGGTCTTTTGTACACCTCTCATTCACTCACCTCCCACAATTTCGAAAATAACCTACTCCTCCTCCTCCATCAGCCGACTTCAGCCTCCTCTTCCCCCTAGGTGGTCGAATTTTCAGTTCTTTGGTTGGAATTCAAAGGTGTTTGGTCTAATCCATTGTCCTCCGCTCCGGTAACGCGTATCTCTACTTCTTTCTTCGATCAAGGAATGTTGTATTCTCCTTTTCTCACCATTTAGATCATAATATACTATTTTATAAAGGTTTTTCATGACTCTTATGTGAATATTTCGGATCTTTACTCTATGTTCATAGTTCATGCATGAGACTCATGGTTTTTGACATGTTACGCTTTCTTGTCTTGAGGCTTCGGTCATGGCCATTTCCAGGGGTGTGGCTCGGTTCTAGGGGTTCCTAGGGGACTCATGGTGGTCTAGATGAATGGAGGATAGTGGCTAAGGGGTTCGAGCGAACCACATCATGCTGTAGAAGTGGTGAGGGGCGCATCGCGCCGCTGGGCTGGTGCGTCCACTTGCAGAGGTTCTTTCTCCCTGGTCGGTACATGGTTTGAGGTAAGGTCGGTCACGTTAGAACCTTATGGATCTGGGGTGGTCCAGTCGAAAGGGCTCTGGCATTGGTGGCCGGAGTAGGGAGAACGAACGCGAAGACCAGCAGGTGGTTGCGACGGCGCAGCATGGATGGAGTGTCCACTTGCAGCGACCATTTCTCCCTGGTTAGCCCACGGTTTGAGCCAAGTTTAGTCACGTTAGAACCGTCTGGACCTGAGGGTGGTCCAGCCGTAAGGGATTCGGCAGTGGTGGCCGGAGCAGGGAGAACCATCTCACGAAGTGGCTGCTGGTCACAGCTGCGCGTGAGGTTAGGCATGTGATTGTTGGTTTAGGTTTTACTTTTGCTATGGTTCGGTCTAACTGAACCGGTTCAGCTGGTTCGGTTGGAATGGATCAGTTCTTCGAGTCTCGAGTCAAAAATTTTAAAATGGGGTCAAGTTATTTTAAATATGGACCTGTTATATTTATTAATGTGTCAAAGGTTCAATTTTAAAGAAAATAGCCAGATGGTCCAAATTGAGTCAAATCTTTTAAATAATTTTAGTTATGTTTAATTTTAATTTTTTGTCAAAATTAGGGCTTTAGGAATTTTATTGAAGTCAAAATCGAATTTTTAGAATTTAATTTGGTCAAAATCAGTCTTTTGGTCAAAATCGGCTTTCAAGGTCAAAAAAAATAGCCAGATGGTCCAAATTGAGTCAAATCTTTTAAATAATTTTAGTTATGTTTAATTTTAATTTTTTTGTCAAAATTAGGGCTTTAGGAATTTTATTGAAGTCAAAATCGAATTTTTAGAATTTAATTTGGTCAAAATCAGTCTTTTGGTCAAAATCGGCTTTCAAGGTCAAAATCGATTGAAATTGCTTTTAAAGGTCAAAATCGAATTTTATAAGTCCCGAAATGATTTTTAGAAGTCAAAATTGATTTTATTAGTCCCTTTTTTTCTTGATTTTAAGAAATCAAATATTTAAGAAAATAGGCAAAATATGGGAAAAAGCGGTGAACATTCGTTTCATCGGCCGTTTTTGGAGCGACGTTTGGTCTAGAAGTAGCGAGCCAGGCCCCAAACTCAGTCCTTGACCGGGACGAGAAAATGTATAGGCCCATGAATATATATTTAATTATATACGTAGTATGTTATGTATTTTAGTATTAAATGTTTAAAGGAAATTAAATATATATTGATGGGCCAAGCCTTTTAAATTTGCATGATTTTTATGAAATGAATGCATCATGAAAGTTTATGAAATGTTAAGGCATGAAGGAAAAATATTTTGAGGGGTTGAAGTGTTGTGGGGCAAAGTTTTAATGATGGGAGTTAGTCGGGTAGCCGGACCCGGGGATCCCCTGTTTTAATGTATGAGCTTATGGATCCATGTGTGACATAATGGTGAAGTGGCAGCACAGAGGTGTAACATATAGGGATCCCGAGGTAAGGTCGGGTGAACCACACCGTCACGTACGTTGGTTTATAGATTGATCAATCGATTATGGCTCACACTTCATGGATATGACTCGCATGTTCTTTTAAGTTATGTTATGTTTATGCCATGCCTTAATATATATATGTTATACGATGAGGTTATTTATGATTGCATTATGATTCAATGTTTTAAGATCTTTCACGCACGCATGTCATGAAATTATGTTCCTATACGTATGTGCCTGCATGTTGTTTTATTATATGTACTTTGTTATTATCGGATAGAGAATGATGGTCCTTTAGGCTCACTATGTTTAAATGGTGCAGGTGAGCATGACGCTGATTTTACTCCGACCGGCGGTGAGGATGTCTGATGCTCCGCTGCGACTGTGACCCCGTGACCACTCAGTGATCTTATGCCATTGCTTTTAATCATGTTCAGTTTTCCGCAACAGTTTTAATACTCTGATTTTTATGTTAGCTTGTGCGATGTGGATTTTGAGATACTTAGCAGTTAGTTTTAAACGGATGTTGAGATGATATTTTTAAATGCTTTAAGTTATGGTTTTTCATTTATAGATTTTATTAAATGTTTATTCCACATCTGCTTTTCAAAAAAAAATTAAGAGGTTTAGTACATTTCAACATGGTATCAGAGCGGTGGTTCTGGTGGGGTACTAGCCTGCTGCGTGGAGCTCAGAAGTCGCACTGCCAGTCTATGAGTTTAGGCTTTTATGATTTATGTTTATGTTTTCATGCTGCATGTTTAACTTTGCCTTAGTTTTACCTTAGATTTTAAGAGTTAGACGCCTAGTCATGCACTTAAATTTACGCAAAGGGGTTTTGTTTGCCAGTATGCCTCCCCTACATTTTAGAGAGCAGCAGCAGGATGACGGCACGCCTCCTCCGCCTCCTCCACCACCACATATGACGCCGTTTGAAAGGGCTAACGTGGAGATGTTAGCCGGGATTACCAGACTACTGGAGAGACAGTCAGAGCGACCCGGAAAGTCGCACGAGGAGGACATCGCAGAGAGGTTCCGCAAGCAGGGACCTAAGGAATTTTCTGGCACCATAGATCCGCTCGTTGTTGAGGAGTGGATACCGATCACTGGAGACCTTTTTTGCCTACATGGGTCTCCCGGACGCTGATAAGGTCAGATGTGTCATGATGAGAAGAGACGGAGCTCTTTGGTGGGAGAGCGCAGTGGTTGGCATAATACTGGAGAGCCTGTCTTGGGAGAGATTCGAGGCGGCATTCTATGAGAAGTATTTCACTATAGACGCCCGGAGCCAGTTGATTCGGGAGTTCATGAGTCTCCGCCAGGGAGACAGGTCGGTTGCTGAGTATGTGAGACTTTTTGAGCGGGGGTGTCACTTTGTGCCCTCGATCTCGCTTGTGGAAAGCGAGAAATTGGGGCAGTTCACTGATGGACTGTGACCAGACATCCACCATGATGTGGGCCCAACTCAGCAGGGACAGCAGCCGCATAGACCCCAGGGCCAGCAAAGGCCGCAGCAGCAGGGGCCAGCGCCCCTAGACCCGGAGGATTTTTGATCTGCAAGGAGTGCAACAAGCAGCATTCCGGACCGTGCATGGTGGGATCAGGGAAGTGCTTTCATTGCAAGGAACCGGGACACATTTCCAGAGATTGCCCTAAGAAGAGACAGACCACGGGTCGTGTCTTCGTGATGCAGGCAAAGGCGGCAGATCCGGAACTAACTTTGCTCACGGGTATTCCTCTTTAGGATTTCCGCCATTTCTTTGATTTTTGAGTTTGTGTTTGCTGTAGACAGATTGCATGCTGAGTAGAACTGTAGCGACCAGATCTTTTAGAAGTCACAAACTAGAAAGATATGAGATTGAGGGATTACAATGCTATTATATTCAACTCTTGATTAATCGAGTTTCAGATTTTATCTATGTATTTGTTTAGCTTTTTATCATTTAAGAGCTAAATTCCAGATAGCAGGAATGCAATGACAGTAGATATCTAAACAATTCCTACGAGCCAATCGAATCCTTTGTTTTAACTAAAACTGTTCGGTTTTCATATGCATTGTTTGGTTTAAAACAGAGCACGCTTCTTTCAGAATTTGACATATTGAATTGAATGCTTTTCTTCCTTAGGCATTTACAAATCATATAAATAGGATCTTAAGCTGCTTCATGCATCATTACTTTCAAAATCAAATCATATAAAGCGGTTCTTTCGCTCAAGAAGCCGAACAAAATACTTTCGAAGAGTTTTAAAGGAAACAGGCGGTGCGTTAGGAGTTGCTGGATTTCTACCGTGATTTGTGTTCAAGAATTCAGGCAAGTAAACTCTGTTTCTTGCTCACTCAGTGAAAGCATATATTCAATTCTGTTTGCATAATTATATGAGATTTTAAAGAAAGGAAGATGGCTTCGGCTGTTCTTCAATACCAGAAAAGTTTATGCTCTGTTTTTATGAAGGTTGCGTTTTACTGTGATTTTAATCCAGAAAGTTTACAGAAAATAGTTTGATGATATTCTTTTAGTTATTTCTTAATTTTTCTTCAGAAATTCCATCGAAGTAGCTTACAAGTAGCTTATTCGATCATTTCCAGAAATTTCTTCAGATATTTTGAATTCTTCAGACAAAGGAAAACCATCGTCATTCACCTGGTTAAGTCTGAAAGCCGGTTCTTATACCACTGCTGTTATTCTTGTCGAAAATATTCTAAGTATAGATTTCAGCTATTGTATTGTTTAAATTCAGCAGATGCATATTTCAGCAGATGCTTTGCTTTCGTAAATTCAGCAGATGCATATTTCAGCAGATGCTTTGCTTTCGCAAATTCAGCAGATGTTTTGTAAAATCAGCAGATGCATATAGAGGCAGTTACAGCCGCCAGTCAGGGGCCAGTCTTCGCATCCACCAGCGAAGAGACCATTTCAGGGGCCTTCTAAGGGCCCAACTCAGCAGGGACAGCAGCCGCATAGACCACAGGGCCAGCAAAGGCCGCAGCAGCAGGGGCCAGCGCCCCTAGACCCGGAGGATTTTTGATCTGCAAGGAGTGCAACAAGCAGCATTCCGGACCGTGCATGGTGGGATCAGGGAAGTGCTTTCATTGCAAGGAACCGGGACACATTTCCAGAGATTGCCCTAAGAAGAGACAGACCACGGGTCGTGTCTTCGTGATGCAGGCAAAGGCGGCAGATCCGGATACTACTTTGCTCACGGGTATTCCTCTTTAGGATTTCCGCCATTTCTTTGATTTTTGAGTTTGTGTTTGCTGTAGACAGATTGCATGCTGAGTAGAACTGTAGCGACCAGATCTTTTAGAAGCCACAAACTAGAAAGATATGAGATTGAGGGATTACAATGCTATTATATTCAACTCTTGATCAATCGAGTTTCAGATTTTATCTATGTATTGTTTAGCTTTTACCATTTAAGAGATTTCCGCCATTTCTTTGATTTTTGAGTTTGTGTTTGCTGTAGACAGATTGCATGCTGAGTAGAACTGTAGCGACCAGATCTTTTAGAAGTCACAAACTAGAAAGATATGAGATTGAGGGATTACAATGCTATTATATTCAACTCTTGATTAATCGAGTTTCAGATTTTATCTATGTATTTGTTTAGTTTTACCATTTAAGAGCTAAATTCCAGATATCAGAAATGCAATTACAGTAGATGTCTAAACAATTCCTACAAGCC
>KV019051.1:72210-84878 GCA_001598015.1 Dorcoceras hygrometricum | reverse complement strand
ATGCGTCTCTTATAGTAGAATTAGATGCTTAGCTGAGAACCTGTTTGAGTAGTGTTATATTTAGATTATGAAGAAGTTTTATTAAAGATTTTTTTTAAGAGAAAACCGTAAGTTAAAGAATAGAACTATCCCTGAATTAAGATGCAGTGGGTAAGTCACACTGAAAGAGAAATTATGTGGGAAGACGATTTTGATTTGTAGAAAAGCTACCCAGATTTCTTCAAGAAAGTGAATTTCGGGGACGAAATTCTTTTAAGGGGGGTAGATTGTAGCGACCAGATCTTTTAGAAGCCACAAACTAGAAAGATATGAGATTGAGGGATTACAATGCTATTATATTCAACTCTTGATTAATCGAGTTTCAGATTTTATCTATGTATTTGTTTAGATTTTTATCATTTAAGAGCTAAATTCCAGATAGAAGGAATGCAATGACAGTAGATATCTAAACAATTCCTACGAGCCAATCGAATCCTTTGTTTTAACTAAAACTGTTCGGTTTTCATATGCATTGTTGGGTTTAAAACAGAGCACGCTTCTTTCAGAATTTGACATATTGAATTGAATGCGTTTCTTCCTTAGGCATTTACAAATCATATAAATAGGATCTTAAGCTGCTTCATGCATCATTACTTTCAAAATCAAATCATATAAAGCGGTGCTTTCGCTCAAGAAGCCGAACAAAATACTTTCAAAGAGTTTTAAAGGAAACAGGCGGTGCGTTAGGAGTTGCTGGATTTCTACCGTGATTTGTGTTCAAGAATTCTGGCAAGTAAACTCTGTTTCTTGCTCACTCAGTGAAAGCATATATTCAATTCTGTTTGCATGATTATATGTTGTTTCTTGCTCACTCAGTGAAAGCATATATTCAATTCTGTTTGCATGACTATATGAGATTTTAAAGAAAGGAAGATGGCTTTGGCTGTTCTTCAATACCAGAAAAGTTTATGCTCTGTTTTTATGAAGGTTGCGTTTTACTGTGATTTTAATCCAGAAAGTTTACAGAAAATAGTTTGATGATGTTCTTTTAGTTATTTCTTAAGTTTTCTTCAGAAATTCCATCGAAGTAGCTTACAAGTAGCTTAGCGATTAGCAGTAGCGACTGGTTGTAGCGACTGGTTGTAGCGACTGGCAGTAGCGACTGGTTGTAGCGACTGGTTGTAGCGACTGAGTTATGCGCTACGACATCGTTTCACTTTACATTTATTTAAAAGACCTCGCGACTGGATTCTTGTCTTGCGACTGATTCCTATTCGTTGCGACTGGTACTGTTCACCAGCAGATGTATTTCATTTCACTATTTTAGCAGTTGCTTTACTTGTTTCTAAGTACTGTTCATTCAGCTGGTATTAGTCTTGCGACTTGTACTATTCACTTCAGCTGGTTACTGTTCATTCTTCGTTTTCATCGGCAGATAATAAATTCCAGAATACGATTCTTTATTCAATTCAGAATCATTTACAAGATTGTATTCGATTTAACTGACAGATTCAAGTAGCCTTTTTATTCAGTTTTCATTTTCGCAAGCCTTACAGAGAAATCATTTACAGTTCCAGAACATCATTAGACGAGAGAAAACCAGTAAGCGTACAGAGAGAAAGAAAACAGATTTTTAGAAAGAAAAGAAAGAGCAGAACGATGTTTTAGAAAATGTTTTAAGTTATGACAACCAAGAGGGTCCCCAGAGGAAGGGTGAGTGTGCGGCTGACGAACCGTATGCCCTTTCAACAGAGGAAGGATCAGGTGTATATGTCGACGGATCTATATATCCCTTCACCATGATCCATAGTGCTAGAAACTGATATCAGGAGTTTGATCAAGCGAATTGGACCAAAATGTTTAAAGTGTTGTCATAATTTCAGAAGAGCACAATTGTGATTTTAGTCACAGCTCCAGAATATGTTTAAAGAAAATGTTTTCAGAATTTGATTATGTTTTATGCTTTCAGTTTCTACCAGAATTCTCAGATATAGATATATGTTAGTGCGCTTGTTCATTTCAAAGCGTACGCAGATTTTCAGATTATGTATTCAGATTTCAGTTCTAGTTTCAGTATCAGTTCTATTGCATGATTTTGCTATTCCAGATTTACCTGCTGAGCCTTTGGCTCACTAGTTTTCATTGAGTGCAGGTAATCAGCAGTAGGAGCTGGAGGGAGATGATCAGATTTGGGAGGATGTGTTTATCGTGGACATCTTCCATTGTTCTTTACAGCTTTTGTTTTGATGTACAGAACTTTAGTTTTAGTTATGTATGTTAGCAGATTTCTAGTTTATCATTTTGTAGAAATCTGTATGAACTTGTGGTGTCAAGAGATATGCTAGTCCTTCGTATTTTCATCAGCTGGTGTTTCAGTTCTGCGTGTGTTTTAAGATTAGCAGATGATTTAGTTCAGCGTTTGGTTTACCTTCCAGCTGATTTTCTTCACTATTTAAATTGTTCCGCATTCAGTAGCATTGAATTGTGTTTATTCGCAATTTAGTCCAGAATTTGGTAATGACTTTTATGTTTTTAAAGATTGAAATTTTTGGGTCTTTAAATTCGATCCCCAAATTTCATAAATTTTCTTTGAGAAAAGTCCGATCGTTACAAGAACACTACTAGGAGATTTATGCCTTAGACTGGTTGAACTTAGTGGAACTGTATATGTGATCATGGACCGTAAGGCTAGCTAACCTAGAACATGTGTTAGGAATCTGAACTACTTGTTGAGACCTAGTTTAATTGTAAACGCGTGCCTGTGTGATGTTTCCGTTTCAGGCGAGATTCGGGTGCTTGGTGTCACTACCCTTGCGTTAGTAGATTCAGGGGCGACCCACTCGTTTATTTCGAGTGCGTTCACACAAAGGATGGGTATTACACCGGCACTCCATGCAATCTAACCACATGATCAATGTACAGTCTAGTCATCTTCTTCATGGAACACCTCACATCATAAGGGAATGAAATGGGCTGACTTCGAAAGTATATCAATCACAACCCAAATCGCATCACGTCCCCTGTTCGAATGAGGTAAATGAGTCACAAAATCCATGGCCACGTTCTCCCAATTCCATTGAGTCACTTCTAAACTCTGTAGCAATCCACCAGGTCTCATTCTCTCGTCTTTGGCCTGTTGACAGTTCAGAAATCGAGCTACAAATCCAGAGATGTCGTTCCTCATACCTTCCCACCAGTAGTGAGACTTCAATGCATGATACATCTTCTTCTCGCCCGGATGCACACTGTATCGACTACAATGGGCCTCGTTCAAGATGGTTTCCTTCAGATCAATAAATTTCCGAACAACCAATCTACCACGAAATCTCAAGCATCCATAATCCAGAGATGTCGTTCCTCATACCTTCCCACCAGTAGTGAGACTTCAATGCATGATACATCTTCTTCTCGCCCGGATGCACACTGTATCGACTACAATGGGCCTCGTTCAAGATGGTTTCCTTCAGATCAATAAATTTCCGAACAACCAATCTACCACGAAATCTCAAGCATCCATCAGAAGCGACAGTAAAATCTTCTTCAACGGGTCAGTCCTCTGTGCTGCTCTAATGTTTGCAATCACCTGTGTTTCAACCTGAAGAGAAGAAACCACGAAGTACCGATCCTATGGCTGAAAATGCCATCCAGAAGTCCCCAAATCCACATTGACTTTGGATATACTCAACGACGTCAATATCGTAGGCTGGGCTTTCCTACTCAAAGCATCTGCCACTAAGTTCATCCGCCCAGGCAGATACTGAATCTCACAGTAAAAATCCTTGAGCAACTCCATCCAACGACGTTGGCTCATATTCAGATCTGACTGGGTGAAGATATACTTCAAACTCTTGTGGTCTGTGTATACCACAAACTTCTCACCATACAGATAGTGATGCCAAATCTTCAAGGCAAAAACAATGGCGGCCAATTCAAGATCATGAACGGGTACCTCGTCTCATGGGGCTTCAACTGTCGAGACGCATAAGCTATCACTCGCCCGTTTTGCATCAATACAAACAAACAACGAAACCTCCAGAACCTGAAGGCAAAGCCAACACAGGAGCAGTAGTCAACTTCTCCTTAAGCAACTGGAAACTCGACTCACATTCATATGTCCACAGAAATCTCCTATCATTCTGGGTCAATTGCATCATAGGCTTGGCTATCGAAGAAAAACCCTCAATGAAACATCTGTAATAGCCAGACAAACCTAAGAAACTACGGATCTCCGAAACATTCCTAGATCGCAAAATGATCAACGTAGCAATTCATCAGATCCATGAAGAAAACAGGAGCATTTGTAAATCCAAACGGCATCACCAAAAATTTATAATGCCCGTATCTAGTCCTGAACGCCGTCTTTGCCACATCAGCGTCTCTAATCTGCAACTGATGATAACCAGATCGTAGATCAATATTAGAGTACACTGTCGATCCCTGCAGCTGATCAAACAAGTCATCAATCCTCGGCAAAGGATACTTGTTCTTAATCGTAGCTTTATTCAACTGCCGAAAATCAACACATCCTCATAGATCCATCCTTCTTCTTCACAAAGAGAATCGGAGCTCCCCAAGGCGACATGCTGAGCTTAATAAATCCCTTCTCTAAAATATCACGCATCCTTGAGCTCCTTCAACTCTGCTGACGCCAACCGGTATGGGGCTCTCGAAATCAAGGTTGTCCCTTGCACCAACTCTATGGTGAAGTCAATCTCTCGTCTCGGAGGGAATCCAGGAATCTCATCTGGAAACATATCAGGGAACTCTCGATCAACCGGAACATCACTCAACTCTATTCACGATTCTCGGGAAACCTGAAAGGCATAAACCATAAACCCAGAGTTCTCTATCGACAACAGACTGAACATCTCCATGGCAGATACTAATGGAATCTTCGATCGTGAATCAGCACCATAGAAATATCACTTTTCCCCAAATTGAGGTCTAAACCTCACTACACCATGGAAACAATCTACAGTCGCTATATAAGCAGACAACACATCCATGCCAAATATACAATCAAAATATCTAATCTCCAAGGCAATCAAGTTAGTCATCAACACATTCTCATCAAATATAATCACACAATCCAAAACCACTTCACGGGACATCAACCACACGCCAGCAGGAGTAGAAACAGATACAACCTCACACAGTGGGGTAACACTCAACCCACACTCATGCACATACATATCCGATATAAAAGAGTGTGATGCTCCTGTATCAAAAAAAACTCGTGCAGGAAAACCAAAGATAACACAAGTCCCTGCAATAACTCCTCCATGCATTGTTAGAGTAGGTGCCCAACTAGCCAACTTGTGGCGTGTGGGTACTTGTTGACTCTATGTAAAACGATCTTTATTTATGAAAATTCGCATTCTTTTAAGGCATTCTTTATCTTCATTATTATGATTACAATTGTTGGATAAAAATCTTGAATGCACTATAGTGTATGTTAGATGTGATAATTGATTTCATGGCTATCATTAAACACATCTAATAGTCACCGTCTATTCTAAACCTGTTCCTAGTCAATTGGACCGTCCAAAAGAGGATAAGGGCTGCCCGAGCTTGAGACTAGCATCTGTGATGTGAAGTACCACGTTTAAATGGTTGGGAACATAGTGATGTTCTGAGCATGCAGATGGGCAGTGACCTGGTGATCAATCAAACTACCCTCGTTCGGACTTTTGAAGTGGTTACCATTTGTCGAGTGGATTAAGTCCGAGGTCTTGGTTGTACAGATTAGCCCTCATTACTCTAAACGTCATCGAGACTCTACATGATATATGCCTCACTTTGACCCGTTTACAGACTCAGTTGGGGTTATCAGGTGGCGGGGTTGGGTGAGGTCCCGATGCATGTAGGAGTCGATGCTTCGTTGTCGAGGATTCATTGCTCGCCCCTGTGCGTGGATATCCTATGCTATCTGAGGAGATAATAGTGTGATAAATCTCTGGCCAGAGTACTAGATGTGTTTTGGGTTAATGGGTTTACCTAGTAACACATGCGATGTCACTATTTGATCTCCAAGATGTATGCATGGTTATTGGATCTCTAGCGACTCTCGATTGGCCAATGGTCGTTGATCTGATTGGGATATTTGAGTTGAAAGGACCGTATTGTACGCTAACAATGACCGACTGGTTCTTGCAGGCACTATCAGTGATACCTAGGGGATCATGGGGCGATGTTGCTAGACGCTTTACCATGATCCGATGGGTTAGTCCGATTATAGTTTCGGAGTCACAAATGTTCTGATCCCACGGCTAGCTGTATCCCTGAACCATTGAGGGTCACACAAGTACTGGTTTCTCAATTCCTGTATGGAAAGAAGCTCAATTTGTTGAGTATAGTAGGAGGAAGGATGGAAGTGTGACTCTTAAAATTAGATAGGGTGGAAATACAATTTCCTTAAGCTTGGACTAGTATCATGATCCGATGGGTTAGTCCGATTATAGTTTCGGAGTCACAAATGTTCTGATCCCACGGCTAGCTGTATCCCTGAACCATTGAGGGTCACACAAGTACTGGTTTCTCAATTCCTGTATGGAAAGAAGCTCAATTTGTTGAGTATAGTAGGAGGAAGGATGGAAGTGTGACTCTTAAAATTAGATAGGGTGGAAATACAATTTCCTTAAGCTTGGACTAGTATGACTATCCTTAAAGCTTAAAGGGGCCTAACTACTATTTTGGATTAGGTGGTCCGGAAAATTTTTTTCACATCATAATGCTCAGTTTTGTAAACTGTGTAGATCGGTCCGATCTGATCGTCGATCGGATTATGATGAAGCCACAGCGATGGACTTGAAACCAATGTACACCAGGCCTGGGCCCGACCCAAGCCCATTTACTTGGTTTAAGCCAATGAAAAATCTATAAATAGGCCCTGGGGTATTCATTTGAAACACACCAAAAGCTATTCAGCAAATATTTCTCCCTTCCTCTCCTCCCTCGCCGCCGCCACCGCCGTCACCACCTGCCATCGTCGTCGTCGGAATTTGTTCCGACCATCTCGGCAAGAAGATTCTGTCTGTGAAACTTTCGTTGGTTTTCTAGTGCAAACCAACAAAGGAATATCTGGTCGTGGATCGGATTAGGAGGTCGTAGCTGTTCAACCATTGAAGTGCCAATTTCCCCGTGGAATTGGTCGGAGCCAGGCGCCTAGACGCCAGCAAGTTATATTCTAAACATTCTATGAATGTTTTTAATTATTATATAGGTGAATTGACTGTTCCCGAGCTCCAATTTTTAATTCCTTCGCTGCGCCACGGGAGCGGGATCCGGATCTGTCGCTGCGCCAACACTGGTATCATAGCCTTGGCTCGGATATGTCAATACACCATTCTTCCTGTATTGCATCAAAAATTGCATTTTTCAAAAAAAATAAATAAAATAATTTTTCCGGCAGCGCCAACACCGCACGCCGCCACATGCCGTCGCGCGCACGCCGCATGCAAATCGCTGCGGGGATCGTGGGATACGCGTGCGCATCCCGCGCGCACGATGCGGCTGGTGTTGCGCACCTGTAGCGCACGCCCTGCCCGCACAGCCCGTCGGCATTGCGCCCGCCAGTCGATAACCGTGTGCTCTCGTCGCGCACGATGGTGCATGTACGTTTCGAACGGTTGTGCGCACACCCGCCTCCCCACCTGCGTGAGCTGTTCGCGCAGGTGGTAACCCCCCCTGCGCACACGTTACGCACAGGGGCGCACGTGCTTGCGTGCGGCGGTGCCGGGACGGAGAGGCGGCGGCGATTTTTGAATTCTAGGATTTTTCGGGCCTCTCCCGGTTGTCCCAAGGGGTTTTTGGGCCGATACTTGCTATTGGGCCTTTTGGTTGGACGAAAATTAATTTTTTGAAATTTTTAAATATTTGACCTAAAATTGTTTTAATCCCAAAATTGATGCAATTAAAATAACTAAATAAAATTTTATTTATAAAATATGATTTATATTTAAAATATGATTTTGTTGGATAAAAATCAAATTTGATTAGATAATGTTTGGGATGATCGAGTGTCATGCCCAATGTGTTAGGTGTATGCTAGGTTTTACAATTCTTGGTTGTAATATTGTTGAAATCGTTTCAAAGTTGGCCTGATTTATGGCCCGTTCCCACCTTAAAATGTATCCCTATTTGTCATGGCAATTAAATGTAAATATTAGACCTAGTGGGAGGATAATTTTGAAGATGGTGGAGATGATGATCAAAGATATTGAAAACCAAAGACTTGTAAAACTGGAAGCTTATGTAATAGAATTGCATTTGCATACTGCATGTCACCTAGGATTGGACCTGGATCCGTGCTAACCATGGATCTCATAGCTCTCGCTTATCAATTATCTAATTATGTATGTGATATATATCTATTGAATCCGATATTTTTAAATTTTATTTAAAATTATTGAGCCAAATTTCAAAATTAAAATCCCTCATTTTAAATTTGATTAAAATTTATATCAAGATTAAAAGTTTCATGACTAAATTGAAGGAACTTAGTTTGTTGATAATTATGAAGAAATGCGATTAAACGTTATCAAAGGGAGTCCTTTATAGACTGGCTTAAAAATGTCTTGTACCGGCTAAGACTCCCTGAAGGGCATTTCTTTGTTAAAGGAGGTTGGTTTTTAAGTGTGCTTAGCCCCTCCAACCACCTGGAAGCACTCAGACAATGTTAGTCCATGACTTCTTAATTGATCATAAAACAAAAGTTTATTCGATAAGATCATGAAGCTAAGGGAATTTAAATATTGTTTAAAATTTCCTACCTTCCATCAACAATGGGTGTACATCGATGCTACCCGCATACATAGCCCGACTCATATTATTAGGGGGTTCTGTGTGCCGAAAAGCTGTACGCGTCATTAACACTTGCTGTGATTTGGTTGGAACTCCCTTTAACGTTGGGTCATATTATTGGGGACATTAATGGACCGTCCATCACGACTCAACATTGATGGGTCATCTTGACACGTGATAGTAATCAACGTCATATTATTGGGCCCTTACTGGACGTGAGTTAAATATATGGAGGTTGCACCTGTTGCAATTGGGCTCTACCTTTTGAGGGTCATGGTTGGCTGATATTATTCGGGACCATGATTTCTTGATTGGACTCTGTGTACCCACTAAGGAAACTTACTTTCTCGATTTCATTAAGGGTGGTGAAATCATTAAAATATTGGGAGAGTAATTCATAAAACTTAATGACCATGTTTTATGTCTTAGCATTTTTCATGAATAGTCAGTAATGCATATCTATTTTTCTTTTCAGTATAAACTGCTTTCATTATGTCTTCGATCAAAAATCCACTTGTTGCTACACTGGATAGCAATAATTTCACTGGCGAAAACTACCAAGATTGGCTTCGAAACCTCAAGATTGTCTTGGCTTCGGAGAAACTTCTATACACGCTAGAGAAGAGCCCTCCGAAGGAAGCCCCTTCCAATGCCAGTCCTAAGGAGCTGGCGAAGCTGTAAAAATGGTGGGATGATGAGCTTAAGGCACGATGCTATATGATAGCATCTATGTCCTACGAATTGCAGCGGCGATTTGAGAAGACGGAGTATGATACTGGCATACACCTTCATCTTAAAGAGTTGTATGGGGAGAACTCTCGGACTGAGAGGTTCACCACTGTCAAGGAGCTCATGACGAGTCGCATGCGCGAGGGGACTTCGGTCCACGAGCATGGGGTCCGTATGATTGGGCTTATTGAGAAGCTAATGGGCCTTGATATCACACTTCCACATGAGCTGTCTGTGGATCTGCTTCTCCTCTCCCTGCCTGCTGCGTTCGACCCATTTGTGGCCACTTTAACATCAACAAGCAGGAGGCCACCCTTGAAGAGGTGGTAAACATGCTTGTCGTGTTCGAGGCGACCATAAAGAAGGACAAGCCCGTCCCCTTTTTGGGCTCCTCTTCCTCTGCGAAGAAGGGGCCCAAACGAAAGGGTAAGAAGAGTTCTGCCCCTACGAAAGAGGGAAAGCCCGCCAAGAAGCCCAAGGCAAGGACTTCAAAGCCGAACAAGTCTGAGGACGTTTATCACCACTGCCACAAGCCTGGGCATTGGAGGAGGAACAATAAGGATTACCTTGAGCAGTTGCGAACTGCAAAAGGTATGTTCTACATTGAAATAAATATGTCTCTTAACTCAACTTCTTGGGTGCTTGATACCGGATGTGGATCTCATATCTACAATGACTTGCAGGCAATGACAAGAAGCCGGCGTCTTAGGGAGGGTGAGACTCAATTGAGGCTTGGCAACGGAGCAAGGGTTACGGCCGAAGCAATCGGAGATGTTTATTTATTTCTTTCTTCAAATTTTAAGTTGTTGTTGAGAAACGTTTTATCTGTTCCTGAATTAATAAAGAACATCATTCCGTTCTATTGAGACTCAATTGAGGCTTGGCAACGGAGCAAGGGTTACGGCCGAAGCAATCGGAGTATGTTTATTTATTTCTTTCTTCAAATTTTTAAGTTGTTGTTGAGAAACGTTTTTATCTGTTCCTGAATTAATAAAGAACATCATTTCCGTTTCTATGCTTGATAGTGATGGATATTCTTGTCATTTTGCCAATTCAATTTGCAATATTTACAAGAATGAATGTTTAATTGGAATTGGGGAACGCTAAAACAATCTATACACCTTAAAATTGAGAGAAGTTCTCACTCGTGATGTGAAAACACAGACAACAATGATAAAAAGAAAAAATGATAGTTTGAACCCGGCACAACTTTGGCACGCTAGGCTAGGTCATGTTTCCTTAAATATGATGAACAAGTTGATTAGGAGTGAAATTTTTAATATGTCTAATATTAACTCTCTACCAAATTGTGCATCTTGTCTCAAGGGAAAAATGACAAAATTGCCCTTCAGTGGCGAGCCTGAACATGCTCAAGGCCTATTGGATTTGATCCATACTGATGCGTGTGGCCCACTTAGCATTGGTACTAAGTCCGGTCACATCTACTTCATCACCTTTACCGATGATCACTCTAGGTATGGGTACTTGTACTTAATGAAACACAAGTCTGAATCCTTTGAAAGGTTCAAGGAATTCAAGGCTGAAGTAGAAAATCAACTGGGAAAAAGCATTAAAACACTTCGATCCGATCGAGGTGGAGAATACTTGAGTGCCGAATTTCAAGACTATCTTAAAGAGAATGAGATTCTCTCACAGTGGACCCCTCCGGCCACACCATAGCTCGAAGGTGTAGCGGAGCATCGTAATCGAACCTTGAAGGACATGGTTCGATCTATGATGAGTTTCACTGAATTTTCTGCTTTGTTTTGGGGCTATGCGCTCGAAACGGTCGTAATGTTGTTGAACAATGTCCACACCAAGGCGGTGGATAAAACTCCATATAAAATATGGATGGGCAAGCCGCCCAAGTACTCATACTTGAGGATTTGGGGATGTCCTGCTTACGTGAAGCAGATAGTGGGAGATAAGCTGGATAATAGATCCATCTTATGATACTTCATTGGGTATCCAAAGGATTCTATTGGACACTGCTTCTACTATCCCAATGAAACAAAAGTGTTTGTTTCTAGAAATGCCACCTTTCTGGAAAGGGAATTTCTACTTGATAGAAAAGGAAAGATAGTAGAACTTGAAGAGGTTCGAGAACCAACTGAAGTACCAAGTGAATCTCTCACACCTCAAGAGTCAATCCTTGATATGTTAGAGTAGATGCCCAACTATCCAACTTGTGGCGTGTGGGTTTATAGACTCTTGTATATGACAATATTTATATATGATATTTGCATTTATTTATGGCGTTCTTTACTTTCATTGTGTTGTATGATGATTAACAATTGCGTTGAGTAAAGACCTGGAATGCACTATAGTGTATGTTAGATGTGATAGTGGGTATGACGGCTATCATGAAACACATCTAATAGTCACTGTGTATTCTGAACACGTTCCTAGTCGATTGGACCGTCAAAACGAGGATAAGGTCGCCCGAGCTCGAGACTAGCATCTGCGATGCGAAGTACCATGTTTCATTGGTAGGGAACATTGTGATGTTCTGAGCATGCAGATGGATAGTGACCTGGTGATCTATCGAACTACCCTCGTTCGGACTTTCCAAGTGGTTACCACTTGTCGAGTGGATAAGTCCGAGGTCTTGGTTGTACTGATTAGTCCTCACAACTCGAAACGTCATTGAGGCTCTACATGATAGGCGCCTCACTTTGACCCGTTTGCCGACTCACTTGGGGTCGTCAGGCGGCGGGATTGGGTGAGGCCCCGATGCATGTAGGAGTCGATGCATCGTTGTCGAGGATTCACCGCTCGCAGACATGCGTGGATATCCTATGTTATCTGAGGAGACGATAGTGTATAAATATCTGGCCAGAGTACTATAAGTGTTTTTGGTAAATGGGTTTACCTAGTTACACTCGCGATGTCACTATTCGATCTCCAAGATGTGTGCATAGCTATCGGATCTATAACGACTCTCGATTTACCAATGATCGTTGATCTGATCGGGATATATGGATTGAAAGAACCGTACTGTACGCTAACCACAACCAACTGGTTCTTGCAGGCACTATCAGTGATACCTAGGAGATCATGGGGCGATGTTCGGATCTATAACGACTCTCGATTTACCAATGATCGTTGATCTGATCGGGATATATGGATTGAAAGAACCGTCCTGTACGCTAACCACA
>KV019051.1:17161-70526 GCA_001598015.1 Dorcoceras hygrometricum | reverse complement strand
GCCTAGAATTGTTTTAAGCCCAATTTGATACAATTAAAAATTGCAAAATATGATTTTGATTGTAAAATATGATTTTATAATTAAATATGATTTTGTTGATTTTTATCGACAAAATGCGATTTTATTATAAAATGCGATTTTTTGATTAAAATATGATTTTGCGATAAATAATTTGATTATTTAATTTATGCATATTAATTAGATTGATTGCATGATTGGGATGATCGAGAGCCATGCCCCAATGTGTTAGGTGTATGCTTTAGGTTTTGCGATTTCAGTTGTATTTAATATTGTTGATTATAATTTTATAAAAGTGGGTCTGTTTGTGGTCCGTTTCCACCTCTTAAAATGTATCCCTTATTGGTAAATAATTTGATTATTTAATTTATGCAAGTTAATTAGATTGATTGCATGTTTGGGATGATCGAGAGCCGTGCCCAATGTGTTAGGTGTATGCTTTAGGTTTTGCGATTTCAGTTGTATTTAATATTGTTGATTATAATTTTATAAAAGTGGGTCTGTTTGTGGTCCGTTTCCACCTCTTAAAATGTATCCCTTATTTGTCATTGAATTTAATTTTAAATTACTAGACTTAGTGGGAGGACTTTTGAAGATGGTGGGCCCGATTACGATCAAAGATATTGAAGACCGAAGATCTGTAAAACCGAAAGCAAATGTAATAGGATTGCATTGCATATTGCATTTCACCTAGGATTGGACCTAGGTCCGTGATTGGCGACCACGGACCGCATAGCTCTCGCGATCGATCATCCCAATATTTATATAAGTGATATATAGTTAGTTGAATCCGCATGTTTTAAATATGATTTAAAATATACTGCATGAGACCAAATTTTTCAAAAATAAAATCCCTCGTTTTAAATACGATTTAAAACTAATATCAAGGAAAAAGTTTATTCGATAAACTAAGGGAATTTAAATTTGTTTAAATTTCCCTACCTTCCATCAACAATGGGTGTACGTCGATGCTACCCGTATACATGGCCCGACTCATATTATTGAGGGGGTCATGTATGCCGGAAAGCTGTCCACGCAATTGACAATTGTTGTGAGTTCGGTTGGAACTCCCTTTAACGTTGGCTCATATTATTGGGGACGTTAAGGGGACCGTCCTTCACGACTCAACATTGATGGGTCATCTTGACACGTGATAGTACACGTCGTCATATTATTGGGCCCTTACTGGACGTGAAGTGAATACATGGAGGTTGCACCGGTTGCAATCGGAAACTACCTTTTGGGGGTCGTGGTTGGCTGATATTATTCGGGACCATGATCGCTTGATTGGGCTCCGTGTACCCACTAAAGAAACCTGCTTTCTCGATTTCATTAGAGGGTGGTGAAATCGTTAAAATAGTGGGAGGGTAATTCATAGAACTAAACGACCATGTTTTATGTCTTAGCATATATCTTATATAGTTAGTAATGTATGTCTGCTTTCCTTTTCAGTATTACTGCGTTACAAAATGGTTTCGATGAAAAACCGGCTCGCTGCTATACTTGATAGCAACAAGTTCACCGGTCTGAACTACCAAGACTGGCTCCGCAACCTCAACCTTGTGTTGGATTCGGAAAAACTTCTTTATGCGATAGAGAAGAGTCCTCCGGAGGAAACCCCTGCCAATATCAGCCCTGAGGAGCTGATTACGCTTCAACAATGGAGGGACGACGCGGTTAAAGCTCGATGCTATGTGATGGCTTCGATGTCCAATGAAATGCAACGGCGCTTTGAGAATACAAAGTATGCTACTGACATACTTTTTCATCTCAAAGAACTGTACGGGGAGAACTCTCGACATGAGAAGTTCACGGCTGTCAAGGAGCTTATGACGAGCCGCATGCGCGATGGGACTTTGGTCCGCGAGCATGGGATTCGTATGATTGGGCTCGTTGAAAAGCTGTCGGGCCTTGATATCGCACTTCCACATGAGCTGTCGGTGGATGTACTTCTCCTCTCACTACCCGCTGCATTTGACCCCTTTGTGGTCAACTTCAACATGAACAAGCTGGAAGCCACTCTTGAAGAGGTGGTAAACATGCTTGTAGTGTTTGAGGGGACCATAAAACAAGAACAAGCTGGCAGCCACCCTTGAAGAGGTGGTTAACATGCTTGTAGTGTTTGAAGGAACCATAAAGATGGACAAGGCCGTCCTCCTTATGGGCTCTTCTTCCTCTGCGAAGAAGGGGCCCAGACGCAAGGGAAAGAAGTGTTCTGCCCCTGCGAAGGAGGAAAAGCCCACCAAGAAGCCAAAGGCAAAGGCTTCCAAGCCAAACAAGCATGAGGATGTTTGCCACCACTGCCACAAGCCTGGGCATTGGAGGAGGAACTGCAAGGAGTACCTCGAGCAGTTGCGAACTGCAAAAGGTATGTTCTACATAAAAATAAATATGTCTCTAAATTCGACTTCTTGGGTACTTGATACCGGATGTGGATCTCATAACTACAATGATTTGCAGGTGATGACAAGAAGCCGACGTCTTAGAGAGGGTGAGACCCACTTGAGGCTTGGCAATGGAGCAAGAGTTGCTGCAGAAGCTATAGGAGATGTTTATTTATTTCTGTCTTCTGATTTTAAGTTGTTATTGAGAAACGTTTTGTTTGTTCCCAAATTAATAAAGAACATTATTTCTGTTTCTATGCTTGATAGTGATGGATATTCTTGTATGTTTGCTAATTCGATTTGCAATATTTACGAGAATGAATGTTTAATTGTAATTGGGGAACGCGAAAACGATATATACACCTTAAAATTAAAAGACGTTCCAACTCGCGATGTCGAAGCACATACAACAACGATTAAAAGGAAACACGATAACTTGAACCCAGCACAACTTTGGCACGCTAGGCTAGGTCATATTTCTCTAAGTATGATGAACAAGTTAGTTAGGAGTGACATGTTTGATCTGTCAGACATTAACTCCCTACCGACTTGTGAATCTTGTCTTAAGGGAAAGATGACTAAGCAACCCTTCAAGGGAAAGGGTGAGCGTGCTCAAGGCCTATTGGATTTGATCCATACTGATGTGTGCGGCCCTTTTAGTATTGGTACTAAATACGGTCACACATACTTCATCACCTTTACCGACGATCACTCTAGGTATGGGTACTTGTACTTACTGAAGCACAAGTCTGAATCCTTTGAAAGGTTCAAGGAATTCAAGGGTGAAGTCGAAAATCAATTAGGCAAAAGTATTAAAGCACTTCGATCTGATCGAGGTGGTGAATACTTAAGTGCTGAATTTTAAGACTATCTGAAAGAGAATGGGATTCTCTCACAGTGGACCCCTCCGGTCATACCACAGCTCAATAGTGTAGCGGAGCATCGTAATCGAACCCTGTTAGACATGGTTCGATCTATGATGAGCTTCACTGAACTTCCTACCTCGTTTTGGGGCTATGCGCTCGAAACGGCGGTAATATTGTTGAACAATGTCCACACCAAGGCAGTGGATAAGACTCCATATGAGATATGGATGGGCAAACAACCCAAATACTCATTTATGAGGATTTGGGGATGTCCTGCTTACATGAAGCAGACAGTGGGAGATAAGTTGGATACGAGATCCATCTTATGTTACTTCATTGGTTATCCAAAGAATTCCGTTGGATACTACTTCTACTATCCAAGTGAAACAAAAGTGTTTGTTTCTAGAAATGCCACCTTTATGGAAAGGGAATTTCTACTTGATAGAAAGGACAGAATAGTAGAATTAGAAGAGGTTCGAGAACCAACTGAAGTACCAGGTGAATCTCCTACACCTCCAGAGCCAGTACCAGAAATGGTCGCACCTAGGAGATCCGAAAGGGTTCCTAGGGCTCCTGAGAGATATGGTTTTCTCCTTGAAGATGATCAAAGTGATCAAGTTGTTGGATCTGATCCAAGAACTTTCAAGGAGTCAATTTCCAATGCTGATTCAAATTTGTGGCTTGAAGCAATGCAGTCTGAGTTTGACTCAATGCATGCTAACCAAGTTTGGACTCTTGTTAATCCTCCCGAAGGAATTGTTCCTATTGGCTGCAAATGGGTATACAAGAGGAAACTTGGGCCTGATGGAAAGGTAATGACCTACAAGGCACGACTGGTCGCGAAAGGTTACACTCAAAGGCAAGGTGTTGACTATGATGAAACCTTCTCGCCAGTCGCAATGTTCAAGTCGATTAGAATCTTACTTGCCATAGCCGCATGGTACGACTATGAGATATGGAAAATGGATGTGAAAACTGCGTTCCTTAATGGAAACATTAAGGAAGAGATCTATATGACGCAGCCTGAGGGTTTCACATCTGTTGGAAGCGAGCATAAGGTATGCAAGCTTCAGAGATCGATCTACGGTTTCAAACAAGCATCGAGGAGTTGGAACCTGAGATTCAATGAAACAATTAAGGAATTTGGTTTCATCAAGAATCCCGAGGAGCCATGTGTATATAAGAAGGTAGTTAAAAGAGCCGTGACATTCCTAGTACTTTATGTTAATGACATTCTACTCATTGGGAATGATGTAGGAATGCTGCAATCAACTAAAGTATGGTTGTCTAGTAGATTCTCGATGAAGGACATGGGTGAAGCATCCCATATTCTTGGAATACAGATCTATCGGGATAGGTCAAAACGGATGCTCGGACTCACCCAGGCCACCTACATCGATACCATACTTAAGAGGTTCTCTATGGAAGAGTCCAAGAGAGGACACCTACCTATGTGCCACGGGGTCACTCTATCTAAGTCTATGTGTCCGAAGACTGATGGGGAGATAGAGAGTATGACACATGTGCCATATGCCTCAGCAATAGGTAGTATTATTTATGGCATGATCTCCACTAGACCGGATGTCGCATATGCTCTGAGTGTCACGAGTCGCTACCAGGCCAACCCCGGCCAATTGCATTGGAAGGCTGTGAAGGATATTCTTAAGTACTTACGAAGGACTAAGAATATGTTCATGGTCTATGGGGGTGGTGAACTGAAACTGGAAGGCTACACTGATTCTAGCTTCCAGTGTGACGTGGATGATTCAAAGTCAACCTCCGGATTCGTATTCATGCTCAATGGTGGTGCTGTATCTTGGAAGAGTTCCCAGCAAGACACCATCACGGATTCAACCACTGAGGCTGAGTACATCGCAGCATCAGCTGCTAAGGAGGCGGTTTGGATAAGGAATTTCGTCCAAGAGTTGGGCGTCATTCCTGATGGAGTTGGTCCAGTCCCGGTGTACTACGACAACACGGGTTCCGTTGCTCAAGCAAAGGAGCCTAGGTCTTACCAAAGATCCAAACATATACTGAGGAAATACCACATAATCCGAGATATTGTGGCTAGAGGTGACATAGCAGTTGAGAGAGTCGCCTCTGCGGACAACGTTGCTGATCCACTTACAAAGCCCTTGCCAGGACCGTTGTTTGAAAAACATCGTGAAACGATGGGACTGCATCTGATGAGTAGTTGGCTTTAGGGCAAGTGGGAGATTGTTAGAGTAGATGCCCAACTAGCCAACTTGTGGCGTGTGGGTTTATAGACTCTTGTATATGACAATCTTTATATATGATATTTGAAATTATTTATGGCGTTCTTTACTTTCATTGTGTTGTATGATGATTAACAATTGCGTTGAGTAAAGACCTGGAATGCACTATAGTGTATGTTAGATGTGATAGTGGGTATGACGGCTATCATGAAACACATCTAATAGTCACTGTATATTCTGAACACGTTCCTAGTCGATTGGGCCGTCAAACGAGGATAAGGCCGCCCGAGCTCGAGACTAGCATCTGCGATGCGAAGTACCATGTTTCATTGGTAGGTAACATTGTGATGTTCTGAGCATGCAGATGGATAGTGACCTGGTGATCTATGGAACTACCCTCGTTCGGACTTTCCAAGTGGTTACCACTTGTCGAGTGGATAAGTCCGAGGTCTTGGTTGTACTGATTAGTCCTCACGACTCGAAACGTCATTGAGGCTCTACATGATAGGCGCCTCACTTTGACCCGTTTGCCGACTCACTTGGGGTCATCAGGCGGTGGGATTGGGTGAGGCCCCGATGCATGTAGGAGTCGATGCATCGTTGTCGAGGATTCACCGCTCGCAGACATGCGTGGATATCCTATGTTGTGATCTATGGAACTACCCTCGTTCGGACTTTCCAAGTGGTTACCACTTGTCGAGTGGATAAGTCCGAGGTCTTGGTTGTACTGATTAGTCCTCACGACTCGAAACGTCATTGAGGCTCTACATGATAGGCGCCTCACTTTGACCCGTTTGCCGACTCACTTGGGGTCATCAGGCGGTGGGATTGGGTGAGGCCCCGATGCATGTAGGAGTCGATGCATCGTTGTCGAGGATTCACCGCTCGCAGACATGCGTGGATATCCTATGTTATCTGAGGAGACGATAGTGTAAAAATCTCTGGCAAGAGTACTAAAAGTGTTTTTGGTAAATGGGTTTACCTAGTTACACTCGCGATGTCACTATTCGATCTCCAAGATGTGTGCATAGCTATCGGATCTATAACGACTCTCGATTTACCAATGGTCGTTGATCTGATCGGGATATATGGATTGTAAGGACCGTACTGTACGCTAACCACAACCAACTGGTTCTTGCAGGCACTATCAATGATACCTAGGGGATCATGGGGCGATGTTGCTAGACGCTCTTACCATGATCCGATGGGCAAGTCCGAAATTGTGATTCCGGAGCCACAATGGTTGTGGGCCCACGGCTAGCTGTATCCCTGAACCATTGAGGGTCACACAAGTACTGGATTCGAGATTTCCGCACGGATACTGAGCTCAATGTGTTGAGCATAGGAGGAGGATTTTAGGGAGTGCGACTTCCCAAAAGTCAACAGGGGTCAAATTGCAATTTCCAAAAGTTGGAGAACTAAATTGCAATTTAGGGTTAGATGATCTGAAAAATTGTTTTTCATGTCATAACATTCAGTTTTGGAAACTGAGTCGATCGGTCCGTTCTGATCGGCGATCGGAGTTACGATGAAGTCGCAGCGATGGATATCGTCATTTGGACCCGGGCCCGTTGGGCCGGTCCAAGTCCATTGCTAGTCTATTTAATTAGACTTAAGGCTTAATTGATCATAACTTAACAAGTGATTCACATTACACAACTCCTTAACCCTAACCCTAAAGCACGGCCGCCCCCTTCTCCCTCTCCTCCCACGCCGCCGCCGCTGCCGCCGCTTCCCGCCGTCGGCCGCCGCCCGCCGTTGATTGATCGGACTTGCTCTGATCAATTTTTCGAGGAGAATTCGTCCGAGCTGATCTCGTCAGGCCTTCTAGTGCAGACTGACGAAGGAGTCTCCCTTCCGGTCATGGACCTGATTGACGAATCTACAGCCGCCTACCGTGAAGAGCCGGTCTTCTTGTAATTCCGGTTGGAGCCAGGCGCAAGTCGCCAGCAAGGTAATCTACTAAGCACCCTATGAATGGTTCATAGTTTATAGTGCTGTTTTATTGTATTGAACGTTTCCCGGCCTAATTTTATTCTTCCGCTGCCTCGCCGGGAGACGGGATCCGGATCCGCCACCGTTCTCCAACATGATATGGACACACCTAGGAGATCTGAAAGGGTTCTAGGGCTCCTGTTAGATATGGTTTCCTCCTTGAAGATGATCAAAGTGATAAAACTGTTGGATGTGATCCAAGAACCTTAAAGGAGGCAATTTTCGATGCTGATTCCAATTTGTGGCTTGAAGCAATGAAATCTGAGATTTACTCAATGCATTCGAACCAAGTCTGGACTATCGTGAATCATCCCGGATGAATAGTTCCTATTGGGTGCAAATGGATATACAAGAGAAAACTTGGGCCTGATGGTAAGGTACTGACCTACAAGGCACGCCTGGTCGCAAAAGGTTACACTCAAAGACAAGGTGTTGACTATAATGAAACTTTTTCACCAGTCGCAATGTTCAAGTCAATTAGAATTTTACTAGCCATAGCCGCATGGTACGACTATGAGATATGGCAAATTGATGTGACAACTGCATTCCGTAATGAAAACATTAAGGAAGAGATCTATATGACGCAGCCTGAGGGTTTCTGAAACGAACCAAACTCTAGAAATTGTTTTTAAAAAAAACATGTGCGGAAAAGACATAAACTTCAAGTATGGCTCGTTCCCTCTTTAAAACATTTATAAGTCATTTTCTAAAAATACTTTAAGTATAAATAAAGAAATATTTTAAAATGTTAAACATACGGTATAAAATCAATAAAATCAACTGGGACAAAATACTGAAAATAAATGTGTTTTAAACCAGCAACCAACTATATCAACTCAACAGTAACACTGCTGCGGTCAAGGGGTACTGCTGCAACAGGCGCTTAGATGTCTTCACCGCCAGTCGATGTAAACTCATCAGCAGGGTCATCACCTGTACCATTTAAACCTAGTGAGCCTAGAGACTCAGCATGCTCTATCGTATATCATAACAAAGTACATACTAATAAAATCACATGCAAGCACATACTTGTAATAAAATAATGTTAAAAACATGAATGCGTGCATGATCTTAAAACATTTCTTCATCCATTTCATATCATAACATATCATATAACATATAAGGCATGGCATAACGTAACATGAAAAACATATGAGTCGTATCCTGAAGTGTGGCTGAAGTCGATTGATCAATCTATAAATCAACGTACGTGGCGATGTGGTTCATCCTGATATCACACGAGGATCCCTATATGTCACACCTATATGATGACACTTCACCCCGATATCACACGAGGATCCATAGACTGCCACTTCACCACGATATCACACGTGGATCCATAAGCTCATAAGTTGCCACTTCACCCCGATATCACACGAGGATCCATAAGCTGCCACTTCACCATGATATCATACATGGATCCATAGGCTCATCATACATCATCATAAGTCACAAATCGTTCAATCCCTAGGGTTTTGTCTTTTAAAAGAACATGCCTAAAACAATCATAAAACATTCATGATGCATGCATTTTCATAAAATTTTGAAAGTTTAAAAAACTTAGCCCGTTAATATATAACAATTCTTTCCTTTAAAACATTTTCGTACATACATAATACATCTATAATTAATCATACATTCACGGGCTTCTACATTTTTCTACTTCGGTCGAGGATTGATTCCGGGTCCTGGCTCACCACTTCTAGGCTCATCGCTCTTTACATAACCGATGAAACGAATGTTCACCCCTTTTAAATATTTTTGCCTAATTAAATTAAATTTAGACTTCTTAAAATCAAGGCTAAAAGTGACTAATAAAAGTCAATTTGACTTATAGAAATCAAATTGGACTTATAAAAATCGATTTTGAATTTTAAAATCAATTTAAATCAATTTTGACCTCAAAAGCCGATTTTGATCAAATTTTTAGGGTTTTTAGCTAAAACTGAGATTATTTTAAGGTTTCCGGGGTTTTTTGAATAAAAACTTAAAATTAAACATAACATTAATTATTTTAAAAGTTTGACTCAATTTTGAAATTTCTGGCTATTTTTCCTTTAAAATTGGACATTGATTTGAAATTAAAAATAACAGGTCCATAATTAAAATAACTTGGACCGATTAAAAAATTTGACTCGAGACTCGAAGAACCAATCCGATCCAACCGAACCAGCCGGTTCAATTGAACTGAAACCATCCATGCAAACCCTAAACATCACCTAGCCGCCTACACCATGCGACACTCAACGACCAGCAGCCTTTCAACCGCTTCGGCCGTCTGCTCCAGCCGCCCATGGCCGGAGCCCCGCCGGCTGAACCACCCCCAGGTCCAGACGGTTCCAATGAGACCAGCCTTGGTCCAAGCCATGCACCGAACAGATCGAACGAGGCCAAGGAAACGCGACGCACGTCGCGCTCCATGCGAGAGTCACTCGACCAGCCATGGTCTCGCGATGCCTAGCCTTGATTGAGTCCTGATCTAGCCCACTTATACACGTCTAAGGACCCTCACTCGACCACCTGACCATGAGCCGTGACCCCTGGACCAACCACGAATCGTGAAACACAAGAAAAGTCGAGAAAACGTGGAAGCAAATTACGTGTGATGCATGAATTCAAGCATTGATGCATAGATCTGAAAATGGCACATCAAGTTCATTCATAATTTCATTAAAACACATTAATATGGTTTAAATGGCAAGAAACAGGATTGATATCACATGCCTGGTTTGTAAAAGATGCAGATCCGCGAGGTACCGACGTCGTAGACGCGAGATCGGGGCGCAACCGGCTTTGGATCACCAAGCTTCTTCAATGGAGGAAGGTTCGAATTTTGTGTGCTTGTGAGGGAGGGGAGGAAGGCTGGTAGTAGATGTGGAGGCTAGGTTTGATTCAAGTTTGTGTTTAAGAAATAATGAATGTGACTAATATGACCCCTATTGATTTAATTAAGAAAAATACAAGATTGCCACTCTAATCAATTTAAAAAGGCACTTAAAACTCATAATTGGGCTTTAAAGATTAAGTTTTTTCGAAATCAAGGCCTCCTCAAAATGTAAAATGCCTTAAAACTCAATGTACCAGCCCGTACAGACGAAAAACGGGTTCCCCTCCAAAATAATTATAAAGCGACCATGAAGAATAAGTATCCGTTGCCGAGAATCGATGATCTGTTTGATCAGTTGCATGGATCTGCTGTATACTCTAAGATAGATATGCGATTTGGTTATCATCAGTTGCGGATTAGAGACACTGATGTAGCGAAGACGGCTTTCAGGACGAGATACGTAGACCCGACCACGGGCCGGTTCCGGATCCGACCCGCCGATTCTAGGTCGGGAAAACCTAGAACCGAAATCAGAACCGGAACCGTGAGAACCGGTTCCGGTTCGGTTCAAGTTATAAATTTTTTTAAAAAAAATCGAATTTCGTAGGAATTAAAAAAAATTAAAAAATTTAATTTCGGTTTTTTGAAAGAAAAAGGACTTTCATTTTTAAAAAAATAGGTTTTTTTATAATTTAATTTGAAATTGGAATTTTGATTTTTGAAATTCGAATTTTGAATTGAATTTTGATTTTTGAATTTTAATTAATTCGAATTCTAATTTAAATTTTTGAATTTTGAATTCGAATCTTAATTTGTATTTGAATTCGAATTTGAATTTAAAAGAATATCAATTGGAATTTGAATTTGAAATTTGAAATGTAAATAATTTCAAAAAAATAAATATAATTGAATAATATAATTTTGATTCGAATTTTATTTTGAATTTCAAATTCAAATTAGAATTCCAATTTGAATTTGAATTTAAATTTAAATTTGAATTTTGAATAGAATTTGAATTTTGATTTGAGGATTTGAATTTTAATTAATTCAAATTTAAATTTGTTTTTAAATTTATAATTTGAATTTGAATTTTTGAATTCTGAATTATTTAATTTGTGTTTAAATTCGAATTTGAATTTAAAAGAATAATAATTGGGATTTGAATTTGTAATTTGAAATATAAATAATTTCAAAAAATTAATATAATTGAATAACAATACAAAGAATTTAAAATTACAATAGAAAGTAAAGACGAATTAAATTGGGAAATTGATCTAATCACTTGTGCCTCCTCTAGTTGTTGTACCAGAACTGCCCTCGGTGTCTTCGTCGTCATTTGTCTCGTTTCGGCTATCTTGTGTTCTTGAGGCAGCTCTCGACGAATCGTTAAATAATTCTCAAGTTTCAGATTGAAACTTGAGGATCCTCGTGGACTTTTCGTCCTCTCACGAACTGACATTTGAGCCTTGGATAGTCTTGATGTGGTGCTACTAGAGGTGGTGAGTTGTTGTGCTTGTGACCAAATTTCTCATTATATTCATTATATCAATTAAATTATTTTTAACACTAAACAAAATCATGGAAGATCATGCACAAACCGTTTCGGCCTCATGCCATTTATTTTACAAAATTTACCCAATTGTTTCATAACTTGGGGATGTGTTCACAGATAATGAATTGCAAATCTAATTGGTCTTATATAAAGTTCTAAACTTTAAGATCATCTTGCGCACACAAGTTGAAAATATGACATTTGCATCTAATAATCAATATAGTTATGCTAAAGTGTTTAGCCATTTTAAGATCATATAAATTAATCAAATGTTCTCAATTCAATGATAAATGAAGCTTTAATAGTTTATAAAAAATTATTACTACATGATTATGATAGTAATATATTGAGAAAATGACATGAGAAGTTTGTAAGTTATTATATTATTGTAATTTATTTGTTAAATATTTGAAAGAATGATTTGGTAAATATAAGTATTAATTAAAATATTTAAATGAGGTGTTTATGCATTTTATGATAGTATAAATTAATCAATCTTAACAAGTTATGGTAAATGAAGTATTCATATATATATAAATATATTAGCTATATTTGTAACAACAAATAGTTGGCACAGTGGTCGGTACTCTGGTTTGTCATATTGTTGGCCTGTGTTTGATTTTGCAACACAGCGGAAGTGTATTGTTTTTGAAAAGCCAGCGACCCGTCGGGCCGGTTTCGGGTCGAACCCGGCGGGTCCACGGGTCACCAAAATGGTAAACCGGAACCGGCCCATCCTCCCACGGTTCCGGGCCGGTTTCGGGTAAAAAACTGTTGACTCGGTTAACCGGCCCGTTGACCTCGGTCCGGTTGTAGGTCGGGCCACGGGTTAAACCCGCCCGTGGCCAGGTCTAGCGCAGTCAACTAAAGTATGGTTGTCTAGTAGATTCTCGATGAAGGACATGGGTGAAGCATCCTATATTCTAGGAATACAGATCTATAGGGATAGATCGAAAAGGATGCTCGGACTCACCCAAGCGACCTACATCGATACCATACTTAAGCGGTTCTCAATGGAAGAGTACAAGAGAGGACACCTGCTTATGTGCCACGGGGTCACTCTATCTAAGTCTATGTGTCCGAAGACTAATGAGTAGATAGAGAGTACGACACGTGTGCCATATGCCTCGGAAATAGGTAGTATTATGTATGGTATGATCTCTACTAGACCGGATGTCGCATATGCTCTGAGTGTCACGAGCTGCTACCAAGCAAATCCAACCAAATGCATTGGAAGGCCGTGAAAGATATTCTTAAGTACATACGAAGGACTAAGAATATGTTCATGGTCTATGGGGACGATGAACTAAAATTTGAAGGTTACACTGATTCTAGCTTCCAATGCGATGTGGACGATTCGAAGTCTATCTCTGGATTTGTATTCATGCTCAATGTGGTGCTGTCTCTTGGAAGAGTTCCAAGCAAGACATCATCGCGGATTCAACCACTGAGGCTTAGTACATCGTAGCATCAGCTGCTGCAAAAGAGGCGGTTTGGATAAGGAATTTTGTCCAAGAGTTTGGCGTAATCCCTGAAGGAGTTGGTCCAGTCCCCGTGTACTGTTACAATATAGGTGTCATTGCTCAAGCAAAGGAACCTAGGTCTCACCGAAGATCCAAACATATGCTGAGGAAATATCACATAATCCGGGATATTGTGGCTAGAGGTGACATAGCAGTTGAGAGAGTCGCCTCTGCAGACAACATTGTTGATCCACTTACGAAGCCCTTGCCAGGACCATTGTTTGAAAAACATCATGAAGCAATGGGACTGCGTCCGATGAGTAGTTGGCTTTAGGTCAAGTGTCAGATTATTAGAGTAGGTGCCCAACAAGCCAACTTGTGGCGTGTGGGTTTTGTTGACTCAATATAAAATGATCGTTATTTATGAAATTCGCATTATTTTATGGCATTCTTTATATTCATTATTATGATTACAATTGTTGGATAAAGACCTTGAATGCACTATAATGTATGTTAGATGTGATAGTTGACTTTATGGCTATCATGAAACACATCTAATAGTCACTGTGTAATTCTAAATATCTTTCTAGTCAATTGGGCCGTCCAAAAGAGGATAAGGGCCGCCCAAGATTGAAACTAGCATCTTTAATGTGAAGTACCACGTTTCATTGGTAGGGAACATAGTGATGTTCTGAGCATACAGATAAGTAGTGACCAGGTGATCTATCGAACTACCATCATTCGGACTTTCCAAGTGGTTTTTATTGAGTGGATTAAGTCCGAGGTCTTGGTTGTACATATTAGCCCTCATTACTCGAAACTTCATTGAGACTCTACATGATAAGTGCCTCACTTTGACCCGTTTACCGACTCAGTTGGGGTCATCAGGTGGCGGGGTTGGGTGCGGTCCCGATGCATGTAGGATTCGATGCTTCGTTTTCGAGGATTCACCGCTCGCCCTTGTGCATGGATATCCTATGCTATCTGAGGAGATAATATTGTGATAAATATCTGACCAGAGTACTAGATGTGTTTTGGTTAAATGGGTTTACCTAATAACACATGCGATGTCACTATTTGATCTCCAAGATGTATGCATGGTTATTGGATCTCTAGAAACTCTCGATTTGCCAATGGTCGTTGTTCTGATCGGGATATTTGAGTTAAAAGGATCATACTGTACGCTAACCATGACAGACTGGTTCTTGCAGGCACTATCAGTGATACCTAGGGGATCATGGAGCGATGTTGCTAGACGCTTTACCATGATCCGATGGGTTAGTCCGATTGTGGTTTCGGAGTCACAAATGTTCTGATCCCACGGCTAGCTGTATCCCTGAACCATTTAGGGTCACACAAGTACTGATTCTCAATTCTCGTACGGAAATAAGCTCAATTGTTGAGTATAGTAGGGGAAGGATGGAAGTGTGACTCCTAAAATTAGATAGGGTGGAAATACAATTTCCTTAAGCTTGGACTAGTATGACTATCCTTAAAGATTATAGGGGCCTAACTGCTATTTTGGATTAGGTGGTCCGGAAAATTGTTTTCACATCATAATGCTCAGTTTTGTAAACTTTGTAGATCGGTCTGATCTGATCGTCGATTGGGATTATGATGAAGCCACAGCGATGGACCTGAAACCAATGTACACCTAGGCTTGTGTCGCCTGGGCCCGACCCAAGCCCATTAACTTGGTTTAAGCCAATGAATAATCTATAAATAGGGGCCCTGGGGTATTCATTTGAAACACACAAAAATCTATTCAGAAAATATTTCTCCCTTCCTCTCCTCCCTCGCCGCCGTCGCCGCCCGCCGCCGACGCCCGTCGTCACCGTCGGAATTTGTTCCGATCGTCTCGCCAAGGAGATTCTGTCCGTGAAACGTTGGTTTTCTAGTGCAAACCAACGAAGGAATTGAGATTCCGGTCGTGGACCAGATTAGGAGGCCGTAGCTGTTCAACCGTTGAAGTGCCAATTTCTTCGTGGAATTGGTCGGAGCCAGGCGCCTAGACGCCAGCAAGGTATATTCTAAACATTCTATGAATGTTTTTAATTATTATATAGGTGTATTGACCGTTTTCGAGCTCCAATTTTTAATTCTTCCGTTTCGCCCTGGGAGCTGGATCCGGATCCGCCGCTGCGCCAACAGGCATATCATCAGCTTGCTCTCTCATCAAGGCATTCACATGAGCTTGCTGCGGTGCCGGAAACTGAGGTCTAGAAGATCCTCCGAACCTAGACGGTTCTCGTGATTGGAATCCTGATCGTTGGGACTGAGTAAAAGGTTGCGGTCTCTGCGAAGAACCACTAGCTGAACCATGCTATGACTGATTCGAAGGTTGTCCTCCCGGAAAAGGACAAACTCTAGCGAAATGTCCAGGTTGCCCACACAGATGACAAGGACCTTGAACTCCACGGCACTGCGAAGTCATATTATGACATTCGCACTGTCCACATGACACTCCTCCGGAGCCACTACCACCGGAGCTAACAAAACCAGAAGAACTCGAATTCGATCGCCTCTTGAACTGCATTCCTCGAGGCTTAAACCTCTGGCAATTTGTCTACTGCGAAATCTGAGGAGGCTGAAACGATGGCATCGCTTCAGGCACAGGTTGAAATCTCAGGCCTTGTGCTCACGACAGAGATAAAACACGCAAACACAAGCGGAAGCTACTAAAAAGCGGGTAAAATTTTTGCTTTTGGCCTGACGGTTTAAAACGATATAATTAAAAATAGTACGATACTCAAAGTAATCCCAGTTTAACAACAAACCAACAAAACAAGGGCTAGAAGACCACAACAACCAATACAGCATAACATGTATCAGACACCTGGTAACAACCACAACCAAATATAACAAGATACAACAAAATCACAGGGCATCCACTGGCTAACAATAC
The DNA here is from genome assembly GCA_001598015.1 of Dorcoceras hygrometricum. Lineage (NCBI taxonomy): Eukaryota > Viridiplantae > Streptophyta > Magnoliopsida > Lamiales > Gesneriaceae > Dorcoceras > Dorcoceras hygrometricum. The sequence continues at coordinate 54,300 of KV019051.1, read as the reverse complement.
TGATACATATAAATATGCTATATGCTACTGGGATATCTAACCACCTCCTGGGGCACCTCTAGCTGGGTCAGCTCCACGACCAGCTGGATAACCTGAACAACAAAACAGGCAAGGAAAACAACCAAGCCTCAGAGGGACATGGGGTCAAACCCCAGTACGGAGAGCAACTGAAACAGCTAAAGAAAAGCATAAGATAAAATGCAGATGCTATTCATGAGACACAGAACGAACGCTGAAGGCTACAACCAGATAGAGAACCAAGGAACTCAAACATAGCTCCACAAGATCTGCAACAAACGGTGGCCACAGGGTGTGTTCAAAGTGTGGTAATGAGCCACTCACCTTGACACTACACCCGAATACCAGATGCATCAAACAACTCAACCTGCCGTTGCCTCGCCCATGAACGATGGTAGTTAACCACTCGGCGCATGGTGGCTAACAAACCCACCCACGCTAAACCAAGCTGGATTTCAAGCTCAAGATCCGTACCTCTAATTCAGATTTACCCAAATCAGATTCCTCAACGGAACGTAGCAAGTCACAGCCTGCACAAAATCTGCCAAAATACACGGAGCATAGATTTTAGGAAAATGCTATCACAACTCACGGCCATCACACAATTCTCACAGCTGGAAATTTGATCACTCAAACCAGCAACTAATCTCAACCATACAACTTAACAGGAAGCTTAATTCAAGGCTAGGAACAGGATTCCAAAGCTAAATCGAAAGGCTACCTACACCCACGAAACGCACGAATGAAAGCAGCAACTTTCTGCTTTTGCTCCATCCAACGAAAGCCTCCAAAATTGGTATGAGATGAAAGATCTTGACGATAGGAGTCCAACTCTACCTCAAACGTGTCAAACGGTGGCCGGAAACAACGGGAATTCGCTGGAGAAGCTGACGGTGAACAGTAACCCGAGTGTTAGAAGCGAAGAACGAAGTTGGGAGAAAATTTTGTTAAGTATGGAATCTGTTGAATAATTGAAGGCCAAAGCTTCCAATAAATACACACGTGAAAGCTGGTTAAAAAGTCCACCGACAAAACCTGACGATGCACTGCTAAAATCCCAACCAGCAGACACAACACAAACCAACGGCTGGTCGCTGCTTACGACTTGTCCTCCCAGTACGGAGAGCAACTGAAACAGCTAAACAAAAACATAAGATAAAATACAGATGCTATGCATGAGACACAGAACGAATGCTGAAGGCTACAACCGGGAAGGGAGCCAAGGAACTCAAACATAGCTCCAAGATCTGCAACAAACGGTGGCCACGGGGTGTGTTCAAAGTGTGGTAATGAGCCGCTCACCTTGACACTACACCCGAATACCAGATGCATCAAACAACTCAACCTGCCGTTGCCTCGCCCATGAACGATGGTAGTTAACCACTCGGCGCATGGTGGCTAACAAACCCAGCAGGGAGATGAGAGTGCGGTATTGCCGCTCGCCCTCGCATCCTGGTAAGAAAACAACAGCACAATACACAAGGCACAAACTGCCAAGATACAAGGCACAAAAGAGCTGAAATATGCGTGAACCATGCTTGTATGCAAACATAGAAAATCAGCCATCATAAACATAATGCACAGCAAGCACTACACAACAATGTTCACGGCAATTCCAATTCAGCGATGCACACCAGACATCACATTAAATCCCACGCTAAACCAAGTTGGATTTCAAGCTCAAGATCCGTACCTCTAATTCTGATTTACCCAAATCAGATTCCTCAAAGGAACGTAGCAAGTCACGGCCTGCACAAAATCTGCCAAAATACACGGAGCACAGATTTTAGGAAAATGCTATCACAACTCACGGCCATCACACAATTCTCACAGCTGGAAATTTGATCACTCAAACCAGCAACTAATCTCAACCATACAACTTAACAGGAAGCTTAATTCAAGGCTAGGAACAGGATTCCAAAGCTAAATCGAAAGGCTACCTACACCCACGAAACGCACGAATGAAAGCAGCAACTTTCTGCTTTTGCTCCATCCAACGAAAGCCTCCAAAATTGGTATGAGATGAAAGATCTTGACGATAGGAGTCCAACTCTACCTCAAACGTGTCAAACGGTGGCCGGAAACAACGGGAATTCGCTGGAGAAGCTGACGGTGAACAGTAACCCGAGTCAAACCAACGGCTGGTTGCTGCTTAATGCTGGTCCTCAAATCCAAAAGCTGGTGTCTTACACAAGCAGCAGCTGGTCGCTAACCCATTGTCTGGATTGCCTAACAAAAACCAGCAGCTGGTTAAATAGCTCTACCCCAAAACGACGTCGCTCCAAAACCATGGAGAAATCTGAAACGCTAAACACAAACTCTACAACACTCAAATCTGAACATCAAAACGCTAAAAGCTGGAAATAGCGCTAACGCTAAAACGACGTCGCGCAACACCATGGTGAAGTCTGGAACGTTAAACACAAACACTGGAATCTGGTCACTCGAACGCTAACTCACAAAACAGATCTCTCCCTCAAGCGTTCACCAAAACGGCGTCGTTACAACTTATCTAAACAACATTGTTCAATCCTCAACACAAGAACATGCAGGCAGATCTCAAAATCAGATCCTAGCGCTAACGCAATACCAGATCTCTCCTAAACGACAACGTACTAGCGTCTACGATAAAAACACGCCGCGCAGACTTCTATATACAAGCGCAACAGATCTCAGCTACTTCGCTACATCCAGATCTCACAAAAATGACGGCATATTGAACCTCTCGCTACAAATTGCGCCGCAACATCAAACGTCCAGATTTCTCAAATCCGAACAGATTTCTCATGAACCGAACAGATTTCATCAACAATTCAGATTTCTCGCAAAACCAGCTTTCAAACTCAAAAATTCTAAAATTTTCAGAATTGTTCTAAATGTGATTTCTGACCCGAAAATGCAAACGAAACCTCCAAAAAGAATTCCAAACACCCAGAATTCCTCAAAAACCGATTAATCCAACAATTAATCTTTTATTAATTTCAGGTCTCACATTTCTCCCCCACTAAAAGGATTTCTTTCCCGAAATCAAACAACAATTCTGAATTACAACACCGAAATTCGCCTAACACATGGCCAAGAGTTCAAGATAACTGAACAAGCAAATAACAACAACTTGGAAAGAAATACAACCAAAGCTACAACTACTGGGAATCTAGCACAACAGCTACTCAAACAGATGCGGCCACTCGCGCTGCATCTTTTCTTCTAGCTCCCACGTAGCTTCTTCCCTGCCATGATTGCTCCATTGCACCATCACCAACGGAATGGTCTTATTCCTCAATTGTTTCTCTTTTCTGCTAGGATCTGCAAGGGATATTACTGATAGCTCAACGTCTGATCTAGCTCAACCTCGTCAGTTCTAAGCACATGAGACGGATCTGGCTCGTACTTCCTCAACATGGAAACATGAAAGACATCATGTAGAGACGATAATTCTGGAGGAAACAACAGCCGATACGCCAAAGGGCCAATCCTCTCAACAATTTCATATGTTCCAACGTAACGAGGGGCTAACTTTCCCTTGTTTCCAAAGCTCATAACACTGCGAAACGGAGAAACTTTAATAAATACCTGATCACCAACCTGAAACTCTAGAGGTCGACGCCTCTTATTCGCATAACTGGCTTGGCGATCCTGGGCAGCTTTCATCCGCTGTCGAATTAGATCAACATGATCCTTCATTTGCTGCACAAAGTCTGGGGCAGATAGCTGCTTCTCCCCCACTTCTTCCCAACATACTGGCGATCTGCACTTCCTGCCATACAAAGCCTCAAACGGCGCCATGCCAATCGTCACCTGATAGCTGTTGTTATAGGAAAACTCTACCAAAGACAACGCATCTTGCCAGCTACCTCCGAAATCCAACACAACAGCTCGTAACATATCCTCTAACGTCTGGATAGTTCGCTCAGATTGGCCATCTGTCTGGGGGTGATACGCAGTACTCATAGCCAATCTGGTACCCAAAGATGCTTGCAGACTCTTCCAAAACTTGGAAGTAAACCTTGGATCTCGGTCGGGAACGATCGAAATAGGCACACCGTGAAGTCTAACCACGAAATCCACGTACAGTTTCGCCATTTTCTTCAGAGAAAAGGTCATACCGTAGGGAATAAAATGTGCAGACTTCGACAAACGGTCGATAACCACCCAAATAGCATTGCATCCTCTGCTGGAACGAGGCAGATGCGTCACAAAATCCATAGCTATGTGCTCCAAATTCCATTGGGGCACTTCCAAACTCTGCAACAGACCACCAGGTCTCATCCTCTCGGCCTTTACCATCTGACAGTTCAAACATCGAGCAACAAATCCAGCAACATCGCTCTTTAGGCCAGCCCACCTGAAGTGCGGCTTCAATGCATGGTACATCTTCCGTGCACCAGGATGAACACTATGTTTGCTGCAGTGCGCTTCCCGAAGGATCTCCTCCTTCAAATCAATGAGGTTAGGCACAACCAGCCTGCCACGAAACCTCAAGAAACCATCTGAAGAAACAGAATAATCTTCAAGTTCTTCAGCCCTGACCTTTAACTTCAACTCGTGGATGGAAGGATCAGTCCTTTGAGCTGCTCGAATACTAGAAACAATCTGCGGCTCCACTTGGAAAGAAGAAACCACAACGCAATCATCAGCCGGATAGAATCTCCAACAAGTAGTATTAAGATGCTCCTGATCCTTAGAGATATACAACGAAGCAAGCATCTCACTAGCCTTCCTGCTCAAAGCATCGGCCACTACGTTCGACTTCCCAGGCTGATACTTAATCTCGCAATCAATGTCCTTTAGCAGCTCCATCCAACGACGCTGTCTCATATTCAAATCGGGCTGTGAAAATAGATACTGCAAACTTTTGTGGTCCGAGTACACCACAAATTGCTCGCCATACAGGTAATGACGCCAGATCTTCAACGCAAAGACCACGACTGCAAGATCCAAATCATGGACTGGATAACGAGTCTCATGCGGTTTCAACTGCCGCGAGGCATACGCAATGACTCGACCATTCTGCATCAAAACACAGCCCAATACATTGAGCGAGGCGTCAGAACAAACAACGAAACCACCTGATCCGGAAAGGAAAAGCCAACACAGGTGCAGTAGTCAGTTTCTTCTTGAGCAATTGAAACGCATTATCATATTGCTCAGTCCACACAAACCGTTTGTCCTTCTGAGTCAATTGAGTCATCGGATTTGCTATGCTAGAAAATCCTTCAATGAAACGACGATAATAGCCAGCCAGACCCACGAAACTGTGAATCTCTGACACATTCCTGGGACGCTCCCAGTTTAGAACAGCATCAACCTTACTGGGATCCAAAGAAATCCCCTCGGCTGAAATAACATGACCCAAGAATACGACGTGATCCAGCCAAAACTCGCACTTGGAAAATTTTTCATACAGCTGCTGGTCTGTCAACGACTGAAGGACAATTCTCAGGTGCTCTTTATGCTCCAAAGGAGTCTTAGAATATACCAATATGTCGTCAATGAACACTATCACGAACTGATCTATGAACTCTCTGAAAATCCAGTTCATCAGATCCATAAAGACTGTAGGCGCATTGGTCAACCCAAACGGCATAACCAGAAACTCGAAGTGTCCGTACCTCGTATAAAAAGCAGTCTACGACATCTTGATGTCTTACTCTCAGCTGATGGTACCCGGAACGCAAGTAAATCTTCGAATACACCACAGAACCTTGCAGCTGATCAAACAGATCATCAATCCTGGGTAAAGGGTACTTGTTCTTAACTGTCGCTTTGTTCAACTGGTGGAAATCAATGCACATCCACATTGAGCCATACTTCTTCTTCACAAACAAAATGGGCGCTCCCCACGGCGACATACTAGGTCGGATGAAATCCTTCTCCAGCAAATCGTCCAACTGCACCTTGAGTTTTCTCAACTCCGCAGGCGCCAAACGATATGGGGCACGAGAAATCGGAGCTGTGCCAGGCACCAGCTCTATGATGAAGTCAATCTCCCGCCTCGGAGGAAAACCAGGAATATCCTCCGGGAAAACATCGGGAAAATGTCGCACCACGGGAACGTCGCTAAGCTGCACATGAGAAGAAGAAGATGCATCCAAAGCGTAGATCATGAAGCCAGCATTCCCTAAGGACAAGAGACTGAACATCTCCATCGCTGAGACTAACGGGATCTTCGATCGAGAATCCTGGCCGTAGAAGTCCCACTTTTCGCCAGACAAAGGCCTAAAACGAACAATTCCATGGAAGCAATCCACGGAGGCCCAATAATTGGACAACACGTCCATCCCAACGATACAATCGAAATCCCACAACATCAGACGGATCAAATTTGCCAACAACACATGCTCACCAAACCGCAACACGCCATCTAACAAAACTTCCTGGGAAAACAGGCTCACACCGCCAGGGGTAGAAACAGAAACAGCATCGCGCAAAGGGATGGTACACAGACCATGCTCAATAACAAACGAATCAGAAATGAAAGACTGCGATGCACCGGTGTCAAACAACACACGCGGAGGAAAATCGAAAACAAGACAATTACCTGCGATCACCCTGCTCGTCGTCTCCTCGGCCTGTTCCCTAGTCATGACGTTGGCCTGAGCATGCTGAGGTCCAGAATATAGCTGAGATGACTGTCCGAATCGTGATGATCAGGCTACTGGAATGGCCTGAACGGAGTCTCACCAATCCTGGGCGGCTGAAACTGAGGGGAACGACCCCTAGACTGAATATAGCTGAGATGACTGTCCGAATCGTGATGATCAGGCTACTGGAATGGCCTGAACGGAGTCTCACCAATCCTGGGCGGCTGAAACTGAGGGGAACGACCCCTAGACTGCCCTCCACGACCCTGAGACGGGGCTGCGGCCTGCTGCGATCCCACTGACGGACACACCATAGCAAAATTCCCATACTGACCGCAAATGTTGCAAGAGCCCTACACTCCAACACAGTGGGTAGAAGGATGTTTTCCACCACAAAAACCACAAAACTCAGCCCGAGAACCACTGCTACTCGAGCTACCTGAACCAGATGATCCAGAACCAGACTTCTTCTTGAACTGTTGACCGCGGGGTCGAAACCTCTGACGGCCAGACTGCTGTGCCACCTGCGGCTGCTGCTGCTGCTGGGGCTGATGGGCTGACTGCGAGGACTACGAAGACTGCGCTCCCTGAATAGCAGGATGACCACCCTGCGCTACCTGCTGCCTACGAGCACGACGACTCCTCAAACCCTCCTCAATATCAATAGCATTATCAACTGCTTCAGCATAAGTCTTGGGTTTGCTTGTCAGCACCATCTGATACAGTTCCTCATTCAAACCCTCTAAGAATCTGGTCCTCTTGGCCCTCTCCCCGCCAGAAACATGTGGAACGTACGCCCACAAAGAAGAAAACTTCCGAGCGTACTCACGGACAGGCATCGAGCTTTGCTCCAGATGACCAAACTCCCGCTCACGGGCATTCACATAAGACTCAGGAACAAACTCCTGCCTAAAAGTCTCACAAAAACTGTCCCAAGTAATCCCAACGCCAGTCTCCAACAAAGTAGTAGAAGCACCTCGCCACCAGCGCTATGCACCCTTCCTCAACTAGAGGGTCACCAAACTCAACCGAAGCTCGTTGTCATACTGGACACGATCGAATAGACCAGTGATGTTCCTAAGCCACGAATCTGCATCCTCCCTCGACTCGTCGCCATTGAAGACCTAAGGGTTCATCCTCTGAAACCTCGCTATCACAACGTCCATCCTCTCCACAGGGGTAGGCAAGTCACCAACTTCCTCCTCCTCATCGTGTCTACTACGAGTACGACTAGGATCACTACGTCGATCCTTGTTATATCCTGCCGATTCCTCAAACTGCCCCTACCTCTACCACGACGTATAGGCGGCATCTACGAATACACTCAACAGGATAAGCAACACAGAACGAGAACAACATAAATATCCCAAAAATAAGCAGCATGTAATCACACAGGTCAAGCACATGCAACACACGACACTGTGCCTAGACTCAAGTGCGATCAAAGAAATCGAGCTTATCCCATCTTAAGCTCTGATACCAAAAATGTCAAGCCTTGTGCTCACGAAAGAGATAAAACACGCAAACACAAGTGGAAGCTACTTAAAATCGGGTAAAATTTTTGCTTTTGGCCTGACGGTTTAAAACGATATAATTAAAAATAGTACGATACTCAAAGTAATCCCAGTTTAACAACAAACCAACAAACATAACATGTATCAGACACCTGGTAACAACCACAACCTAATATCACAAGATACAACAAAAGCACAGGGCATCCCCTGGCTAACAATACTGATACATATAAATATGCTATACGCTACTGGGATACTCTAACCACATCCTGGGGCACCTCTAGCTGGGTTAGCTCCATGACCAGCTGGATAACCTGAACAACAAAACAGGCAAGGAAAACAACCAAGCCCCAGAGGGACATGGGGTCAAACCCCAGTACGGAGAGCAACTGAAACAACTAAAGAAAAGGCACAAACTGCTAAGATACAAGGCACGAAAGAGCTGAAATATGCGTGAACCATTCTTGTATGCAAACATAGAAAATCACCCAGCATAAACATAATGCACAGCAAGCACTGCACAACAATGTTCACGGCAATTCCAATTCAGCGATGCACACCAGCCATCACATTAAATCCCACGCTAAACCAAGCTGGATTTCAAGCTCAAGATCCGTACCTCTAATTCTGATTTACCCAAATCAGATTCCTCAAAGGAACGTAGCAAGTCACGGCCTGCACAAAATCTGCCAAAATACACGGAGCACAGATTTAGGAAAATGCTATCACAACTCACGGCCATCACACAATTCTCACGGCTGGAAATTTGATCACTCAAACCAGCAACTAATCTCAACCATACAACTTAACAGGAAGCTTAATTCAAGGCTAGGAACAAGATTCCAAAGCCAAATCGAAACGCTACCTGCACCGACGAAACGTACGAATGAAAGCAGCAACTTTGTGCTTTTGCTCCATCCAACGAAAGCCTCCAAAATTGGTATGAGATGAAAGATATTGACGAGAGGAGTCCAACGCTACCTCAAACGTGTCAAACGGTGGCCGGAAAGGAATTCGCCGGAGAAGCTCACGGTGAACAGTAACCCGAGGGTTAGAAGCGAAGAACGAAGTTGGGAGAAAATTTTGCTAAGTATGGAATCTGTTGCAATAATTGAAGGCCAAAGCTTCCAATAAATACACACATGAAAGCTGGTTAAAAAGTCCACCGACAAAACCAGACGATGCACTACTAAAATCCCAACCAGCAGTCACAACACAAACCAACGGCTGGTCGCTGCTTACGACTGGTCCTCAAACCCAAAAGCTGGTGTCTTACACAAGCAGCAGCTGGTCGCTAACCCAACGTCTGGATTGCCTAACGAAAACCAAAAGCTAGTTAAAGATTTCTACCCCAAAACGACGTCGCTCCAAAACCACGGAGAAATCTGAAACGCTAAACACAAACGCTACAACACTCAAATCTGAACATCAAAACACTAAAAGCTAGAAATATCGCTAACGCTAAAACGACGTCGCGCAGCACCATGGTGAAGTCTGGAACGTTAAACACAAACGCTGGAATCTGGTCACTCGAACTCTAACTCACAAAACAGATCTAGCGTTCACCAAAACGGCGTCGTTACAACTTATCTAAACGACATCGTTCAATCCTCAACACAAGAACATGCAGGCAGATCTCAAAATCAGATCCTAGCGCTAACGCAATACCAGATCTGTCCTAAACGACGACGTACTAGCGTCTACGATAAAAACGCGCCGTGCAGACTTCTATATACAAGCGCAACAGATCTCAGCTACTTCGCGATATCCAGATCTCACGAAAACGACGGCGTATTGAACCTATCGCTACAAAACGCGCCGCAACATCAAACGTCCAGATTTCTCAAATCCGAAGATTTCTCACGAAACGAACAGATTTCATCAACAATTCAGATTTCTCGCAAAACCAGCTTTCAAACTCAAAAATTCCAAAATTTCCAGAATTGTTCTAAATGTGTTTCTGACATGAAAATGCAAACGAAACCTCCAAAAAGAATTCCGAACACCCAGAATTCCTCAAAAACCGATTAATCCAACAATTAATCTTTTATTAATTTCAGGTCTCACATGAAAAGTGCGTCCAGTTGTCTGCTGAACCTGATTCTCCGCTTCCAACAGGCTCTCCTCAATGTCCACCGCCCTATCCACTGCCTTAGCATAAGTCACGGAGAACCAGCTAACATCATTCGGAACAAATCAGGCCTCAAACCTCTCAGAAACTTGTTCCTCTCCGTCCTCTCCTGGTTAGAAACATGGGGCACAGAAGCTCTCCCAAGAAATCAAAGCACCAATCTCTCTCATGACTCGGGAAGTACCTTTTCACTAGCGTTGAGCATTATCCCTCAACTGCAAGACAACCAACTTCAGTCTCTTCTCCTGGGTCTACTCCACCATGGCAAACAATTCCTCCATATGTTCCAACCAGTTTTCATCCATCAGACCACTCTCAGCGCCAATGAACGTAGGGGGATTCATCCTTTGGAACCTAGATATAACTAGCTCCATCTCGCCAATCTGTCTAGTCACATCTTCCACCTCGGACTTTATAGCACGACGACACGAAGGTACACTCTGCTGCTCAACATCCTCATCACTCTTGGGAGCCCTAGACTCCTCACCAGTTTGCCTTAGCTATTCTACCTCTACCTCTCCTCTACGGCATCTATCAAAACTCAAGGTAAGAACCAACAGATATAATACATAGGCAGATAATCAAAATCACAGAGTCAATCTCAAATAAAACTAAAACTCTGTGCCTAGACTCGAGTGTGATGGAAAAGAAATCGAGCTTATCCCAGTTTAAGCTCTGATACCAAAAATGTCAGGTGCAGTGCGCTAAATCACAGATTAATTAATCAATTAATCATAATTACACGGAAGCATAGAAATATGGGCTAAAATTTTTCGTTTTGAGCCTGAACAGAATTCATCTCTTAAAATACATTCATACTCAAAATATGGATTTAGACTCAAATCCAACGACAACCAATACAGGTAAACTACAAATACAGATCCCCAAATACATAGTTCACGCAGGGCATCCCCTGGTTCAATACATAATACATAAAACTGGGACTCAAAATGGGGATCTACCAGCTGACGCTCCACTCTGTCCAGCTGGATTACCTGAAGATCCTGCAAAGGCCAATCACAGACCAAAGCAGCCGAAAACAGAGAAATAAAATAGGTCAAACCTCAATACGAAGAGCATCTAAAAAGCAACAAATATATCAGTCATGCAATATTTCAAATGTGCAATGCATGAGGGTTACCAAGAATCATCGGTAGGCAAGACACAATGAATTAGATGTGCAGAATCAAATCCTGTGATATTCAGGTACGACAGATCAGCCGCCCATCACAGTTTAGTGGTATTCAGGCACGACAACTCAGCCGGCCACCACATCAATATCAGCGTTGGACCTTTCAGGCACGACGGCTTAGTCGGCCGATCATAACGCACAAAGGAAAATCAGTTCACAAGAGGATCAAGCTCAATATGTATGCGTGAATGCACAGCAGAATCATGCTTATATCAATGCATATAACTCACACGTACACATGCAGATAAGAGCACATAATCAGCCTCATAAACAACCAGTCAACACCAGCGCATATATCACAGAAATTTAACACGAGAGAAATATTCCCAAGCTAATATCTACCAGAATCTGTCACACTTGTCGAGATCTGTTCCTGTTGGTCAACATTAGTCAAATCATTGACTACTGGGTTACCTGTCAGATCTTCTTGTTCGTTGCCGTGAGGTGTGTCCAGATCTGGTTGAGGATCAGCTATATGTCTTTGTTGTGGCACGTCATCATCTGATTCATCAAGGATGGATGATTCCAGACGTGTGCATAAATCATTAATGCTCGCAGCTGAGTTGGATCTGAAACTGGTCTCATCAAAAACCACATGGGCAGATTCTTCAACTGTCAGACTTCGATTTTTGAACACTCTGTAGGCTTTGCTCACAGCTGAATATCCTAGAAATAGAGATCCATACAGTTGTTTGAGACCCACTTAGTATCGGTACTAAATATGGGCACACCTACTTCATTACCTTTACCGATGACTACTCGAGCTATGACGTCTTTATATTTCATGAAATATACATCTGAATCCTTTGAAAGTTTCAAGGAATTCAATAATGAAGTAGAAACCCACTGAGCACAAGTATTAAATTTCTTCGATCTGATCAAGGTGGGAAATACTTAAGCACAGAGTTTTGGATTATCTTAAAGAGAACGAGATTCTCTCAGGGTTAACACCTCTAGGGACACCACTGCAAAATGGTGTAGCGGAGCATTGTAATCGAACCCTGATGGTCATGGTTCAATCTATGATAAGCTGTACTGAGCTTCCACCCATGTTACGGGGCTATGCGCTTGAACTGCGGTATTTTTTTTGAACAATATCCGTACTAAAGCAGGGGAAAGGAGTCCATAAGAGATATGGATGAGCAAACCGCCCATGTACTCATATTTGAGAATACGAGGATGTCTTGCTTACGTCAAGCATACAGTGGGAGATAAGTTGGATAATGGATCCATATGTTACTTCGTGGGGTATCCAAATAACTCGACAGGATACTGGTTTCTATCATTTCGTGGAAAAAAAGTGTCTGTTTCCAAAATGCCACCTTCTTGGATAATGTCAGGCCCGATGCACAACACAGAGTTAACCACGCAAAATACAATTGCGGAAGCATTTTAATAGTGGCTAAAAACGGTTTGGCCTGACATAGAAAACATAAGTTAAAATACAACGATACTCAAAATACTGGTTTTACAAAAACATAAAACCAACCACAGTAGATACAAACATATAGAGCGTCTACCACTGAAACAGACATAACAAGTCTCTCGCTCAACATAGATACAAATTAGCAATAGAACATCACAGGGGGCATTCCCCATGTAATGACTCTACTAAATAACTATATATTATACATAAATGGGACACTCTATCCACCTCCTGGGGTACCACCAGCTGAGCCATCTCCACGACCAGTTGAGAAACCTGGATAACCTGAACAACACACAGGAAACAAAGACAATCCAGACCCAGAGGGACATGGGGTCAAACCCCAGTACGGAGAGCAATATAAATAGCAGATAGATAGCAACAGATAAAAATGTACGTGCTATGCATGAAACAGCAGAATGCAGGAACAAGGGACTACAACCGAATAGGGAGTCAACGGAGCTCAAGAACCAGCAAAATAGTTGTCAACAGATCGAACAAAGGACAGTGGCAACAATGTGCGTGAGAGCATGGTAGCTATCCACTCGTCTCAACACATGGTACCAGAGCATACATCAAATCACTCGACCTGCTGTTTCCAAAGCACATGAGAGCGTGGTAGCTATCCACTCGTCTCATGGCGGCTAATAGATAACACAGCAGGGAGATGAGGAGCACGGTATTGCCGCTCGTTCTCAAAACAGCTCCTGGTAAAAACGGGTTAGCACAACAACAACGAATGGCTAACAGATATGAGCTCAACCAGAAAGATGCATGTATGCCAATGCAACAGCTTACATAAATCAGCACATAGATCGCCGTAAGAAACAACAACAACACAACACACAATACACGCAAAACCAACAAGCGTACACATTTATCCATGCCAAATCCCAAAGTTGTAAACAAGCTCAAATCCGTACCTTAGCTTTATGAGCTACAATTACAACAAAAAAGTCCCGAGAAAATCAAATCTAAAACCTGCTTAGTCAAACACAAGCAACGACTCAGGGACAGTAGTACAGAAACCACAAACTGGGAGCTACAAGCTCCACCAGCTCTATCCTACCCTTAAAGAACAATAGACAGCTCTAAACGAAGCGTAAGGGAGGATCTAGCTCTTACTCAAAAGCACTACCTGAACGGAAAAGCAAATCCACCGAAATTCTAACAACTACACAAGGTAGCTCCTTTCGCGATCTTCTTCAAGCTTAACTCAAGCCTTCGAAAGAGGTATAAGAAGAAAGGCCTTGGCAAGAGGAGTCCAACACTACCACTCTTGCTCCAATTTGAGTCTTCGACCGCCGACAATCGGAAGAAATAAGCTACGGTGAACAGTAGATAGGGTATCGCGACAGAGTAAGCTAATGGGAAATATTTCTAAGTGTAGGGGAAAATATCGCGTTCAAAGGGTCAAAGTCCTCTATATAACAACTTAAGTTCCCCAAATCTGATGAACAGTAACCACCGAAAACAATGGCTCAAAGCTGATACCCACTCAAATCTGAGTACCACTCCAGATCTGGACCATACGGTAAACCAGCGCGCTACTACCAAACAACGTCGCACCATAATACAACTAATTCATACACGTGTCTCTCTAAACGACGTCGCATCGCTCATAACTAAAACACTATGATCTGAATGACCAGATCTGACCAGCGTTCACTGATATCCAAAACGACACCGCACTACCTTCCGGTCTGACAACCCAGAACCGGTCTACACCAAACCCTCGAACTAGGTCCGGTTCACACAGCTCTAACAATGTACGCATCTCAAATCTGATTTCTCTCAAACGACGACGTTTCACTACCCCCACAGGATATTTAATCAGCGTTCTCAAAATCCTTTGCGATAACCAGATTTCACCTCTAGCGCAAATTACCATCAACCAGCGCCAAATCCGAAGTTACCACCCAGCACTTCTCAACTTTCCGAATCTGATTACTACAGCACAGAAGTCTACAACTTTCTAGAGCTGTTTCTAATACACAGATATAGAAACCCGATACGCTCACCAAGCATACAAGCTCAAAGCTGATTCATCCCAGATCTGCTCACGCCAAATCTGTCCTATCCAAAAGCCGATTAATTAACTCAATTAATCCAAGAATATTTCGGGTCTCACATCTCTCCCCCACTAAAAATAAGATTTTTTCCTCGAAATCAAAGAATAACTCCAGAATTGAACAAAACTCAACAAGACAAACAACAACCTCTAACACGCAACAAGAGGCTACTAACCAGTTCAAGATAACTGGGAAGACAACCAACAAGCAAACTGGCTACTGCAGTCAATGCAAAATCTACTCAAACAGATGAGGTCATTCACGTTGCATTTTCTCCTCTAACTCCCACGTAGCTTCTTCTTTACCATGTTTGCTCCACTAGACCATCACCAAGGGAATAGTCTTGTTCCTGAGCTATTTTTCCTTCCTGTCTAAGATATGCAAGGGATATTCCACATAACTCAGCGTTCGATCAAGCTCCACCTCGTAAGTTTGCAACACATGAGAAGAATCTGGCTCATATTTCCTCAACATAGACACATGAAACACATCATGTAATGAGGACATATCTGGCGGCAGTAAAAGCGATAAGCCAAAGGACCGATCTTCTCCACGATCTCATAAGGTCCAACATAACGAGGAGCTAACTTTCCCTTGAGACCATATCTCATAACGCTTCTAAAAGGAGAAACTTTCAAGAAAACTAGATCTCCAACCTGAAATTCGAGAGGTCTACGTCTGCGATTCGCATAACTTTCTTGGAGATCTTGTGCAGCTTTCACACGCTGTCGAATCAGATCTACTTGATCTCTCATCTGCTGCACAAATTCTGGAGAAGACAGCTACTTCTCCCCAACTTCTTCCCAACAGATTGGCGATCTACACTTCCTACCATACAATGCTTCAAATGGTGCCATTCCAATTGTCACTTGGTAGCTGTTATTATAAGAAAACTCAACCAAAGACAACGAATCTTGCCAGCTACCACTAAAATCTATCACACAGCTCTTAACATATCCTCTAAAGTCTGGATAGTCCTCTCAGATTGACCATCGGTTTGGGGATGATAAGTTGTACTCATAGCCAATCTGGTGCCCAAAGTTGTTTGCAAACTATTCCAAAATCTGGAAGTAAACCTCGGATCTCGATCTGAAACAATAGATACAGGCACTTCATGCACTCGTACCACGGAATCTATGTACAGTTTCGCCATTTTCCTCAAAGAATACGTCATGTTGTAGGGAATTACGTGAGCAGACTTCGAAAGTCTATCTATAACCACCCAAATAGCATCACAACCTCTGCTGGAACGAGGCAAATGGGTCAAAAAATCCATAGCCACGTGCTCCCAATTCCATTGGGGCACTTCTAAAATCTGTAATAAACCATCAGGTCTCATCCTTTCTGCCTTAATTTGCTGAAAATTCAGACATCGAGCGACAAAACCAGCAACATCGCTCTTCAAATCTGCCCACCAAAATTGCGGCTTTAAGGCATGGTACATCTTCCTTGCACCAGGATGGACACTATGTCTACTACAGTGTGCTTCTATCAAGATCTCCTCCTTCAAATAAATCAGATTTGGCACTACCAACTGCCACGAAATCTCAAACAAACATTAGATGAGACAAAATATTCTTCCAACTGTCCAGCTCTAACCTTCAACTTTAACTCATGGATAGATGGATCTGTTCTCTGAGCTGCTCTAATACTCGAAACAATCTGTGGCTCAACTTGAAAAGAGGATACCACAACATAATCCTCACCTGGATAGAAACGCCAACCAGTAGTGCTTAGATGCTCATGAACCTTCGAAATATGCAATGAATCAAGCATCGCCACTTGAGCCTTCCTGCTCAATGCATCAGCAACTACATTCACTTTCACAGGCTGATATTGGATCTCACAATCAAAATCCTTAAGCAGCTCCATCCATATACGCTGTCTCATATTCAAATCGGGCTGAGAAAATAGATACTGAAGACTCTTGGGTCGGTATACACCACAAACTGTTCGCCATACAGATAGTGGTGCCAAATATTCAAGGTAAAGACCACTGTTGCCAACTCTAAATCATGAACTGGGTATCGAGTCTCATGCGGTTTCAACTGACGAGAGGCATACGCAATGACTCGACCATTCTGCATCACCACACACCCCAATCCATTAAGTGAAGCATCAGAACACACCACAAAACCACCTGATCCCGATGTCAAAGCCAGCACTGGCGTTGTGGTTAGCTTCTCTTTGAGAAAATGGAAGATGTTCTCGCATTCTTCTGTCCAAACGAATCTCTTATCTTTCTGGGTCAACTGCATCATAGGCTTAGCTATACTAGACATCCCTCAATAAAGCGTCGGTAATAGCTAGCCAGTCCCAAAAAGCTATGAATCACTGAAACATTCTTGGGACGTTCCCAGTTTACTACAGCCTCTACCTTACTGGGATCAACAGACAATCCAATGGCCGAAAAGACATGACCCAGAAACACTATTCTATCCAACCAAAACTCGCATTTGGAAAACTTAGCATACAGCTGCGAGTCTTGAAGCGTTTGGAGAACCAACCTCAAATGCTCTTTATGCTGCATCGGAGTCTTTGAGTACACCAAGATGTCATCGATAAACACAATCACAAACTGATCGATGAACTCTTGAAAGGCTTGATTCATCAATCCATGAAAACTGCAGGGGCATTCATCAAACCAAAAGGCATAAAAAAAAAACTCGTAATGCCCATACCTCGTTTGAAACGTAGTTTTCGCAACATCTTCCTCTTGAATGCGCAACTGATGGTACCCCGAACGCAGATCGATCTTAGAATACGCAGCTGAACCCTGAAGCTGATCAAACAAATCATCGATCCTCGGTAAAGGGTACTTATTCTTCACGGTCGCCTTATTCAATTGACGGAAGTAAATACACATCCTCATTGAACCATCCTTCTTCTTCACAAACAAGATAGGAGCTCCCCATGGTGTCATGCTCGAATAAAACCTTTCACCAGCAAATCGCTAAGTTGTACCTTCAGCTCCCTCAACTCATCTGGTGCTAAACGATATGGAGTTCGCGAGATAGGAGCTGTACCAGGTACCAACTGAATGCTGAAGTCGATCTCCCTTCTTGGAGGAAAGCCAGGAATCTCATCGGGAAACACGTCAGGGAAATCTCGAGCAATGGGGATATAGCTAAGTTCCACACACGACGAAAAGGATGCGTCCAAAGCATAGATCATGAACACAAAATTCTCCAACGACAAAAGGCCAAGCATCTCCGTCGTAGAGACCAAGGGAATCTTCGATTGGGAATCGTGGCCATAGAAATTCCATTTCTCGCCAGACTACGGCCTAAAGCACACAACACCATGGAAACATCCACGGTGGCCCTAAATACTAGACAAAACATCCATTCTCACAATTTTGTGAGACCCAAAATATTATTGGATTAATTGAGTTAATTAATCGGGTTTAGCATAGACCGGATTTGGCATGAACAGATCTGAGATGGATCAACTTTGAGCTAGTGTGAGGAATCAGGTTTTGGATGAAGGATTAATCATATTTTCAGATTTCGAATTTTAGGATTTTGGGTGAAATCTGTTTGGAATTTGGAGTTGAATTGTAGAAATTATGATAGAGATCTGATTTCCTTAGTAACGCTTGATTTTAGCACAAGTGGAGAGGTCTGGTGAGTGAGATCTGTTCGCTAAAGTTATCGGGTGAAATCTGGTTTAGAAATGTTGTTGTTTAGAGTGAATTTTGATAGAGATCTATTATCCCTTAGCGTTGCGTGAATTGCCGCGAGATTTGAGTTAAACGGTGTCGTGTTGGTGAGGTCTGGATGACCAAGAGTGAAGCGTTTGCATTTTGTGATTCCAGATTTCAACACGGGTCAACGCATTTAGTTGTGATGAGGGATCTGGTGACGTAAGCAGATCTCATGTTGGTAACGTGATCGCGTTCATAGGAGAGATCTGGCTTCGCGTGAGGGATCTGGTAGCGTTAGCGTGTTACGTGAGATGGTGACACGTGTTGGTCAACGTGTAGCATTGACGTCTGGTTTTGCCTATTGCGTAGTAGAGATCTGGTCCTTAGCGTTATTCGTTGAGAAGAGATCTGTTTTAGCTTGCGATGTCGTTTTATGTTATGCGCATGTAATAGCGCTGAGATTTGTTTCTTTAGAACGCCGTCGTTTCGCTCCTTAGCATTGATGGTGAGATCTGTTTTTACCTAAATGCTGTCGTTTTGATGGTTGCGCGAGAATTTGTATAGCGTGAGGTCTGTTGGGACTTAACGCATTAGCGAGGGATCTGCTTTGCGATATTCTAAGTTGTAGGACTCTGTTTTTGTCGGTGTTCGACTTGTTTTGTAGCTATTTGAGTGGAGAATATAAATCTAAGTGTTGAGTTACACTTAGATCATTTCTAGACCCGATATTTCTTATTTTCCTTCTCGAAACCCTCGAATAGCTACTGTTCACCGTAACTTTTCATCGCCGATTCCCGTCGCTTCCAGCCTCTGTTTTTGACGATATTGGTGGCGCTGGATTCCTTGAGACTTGCTCTTCCTATTGATGCTAGTTAGGAAGCCAGGAACAACGAGTTGGATTATCCCGAAAGCTTCTGCGTGTGCATTTCCCGTTGAGCAGATTCTGCATCCAGCTCTTTTGAGCTTCTGGGTGAGCATTCCTCATTGTTTTGAGCTCGGTAATTGTAGTTAATACCTGCGTAGATGAATAGAACAAGAGTTTAATTCTGGCCGTAGGTGTTAACGTGTTTATGTTTAGATTTGAGCTAAGATTTTAGCTACGTTGCACAGATTTCAGTTCCTTGAAGCTTTCTGCCGAGAATTTCGAACCAGGAGAAATCTGTTTTGCAGGCCGTGAATTTCTGCCGTGCTCTGTTCAAATTTGTGAGGTAGAATTTGTGGAATTGAGGTACGATTGAGCAGCACTTAGCAGCTTTGAGCGTGAACATGACTATATTTCAGTGTTGTGAAATATGTGGAATTGCTGTTATGTGTTTACGTGAATCAGTTGTTGAATTTCTTGAGTAATTCCTACTGTTTCACGTATTATGCCTTGTATGCATTATGCATTGATATTGATTGGCATACATGCATACATATTGAGCCTTTGACAGATTGAATTGATGACCTGATTGGGTGCCACGTTGTGACTGGCTGACTGATGAGTCGTGCCTGCAAAGTCCAAAACTATCATCGGAGTGGTGACTATCGGATTCGAGTGTCTACCACCGAGCTGTGATGGGCTGACGGGCCCCGATGATCACGGACCGATGATTTCCACCGGCTGATTGGTTTTGCGTGTTATAGAGGCTTGATTGATTTTGCCAGTTGATGGACTGGTCTAGCTATCCGATTCTTTGATAGCCCTCATGCATTCATAGCATTGATTTATGGCATGTTGCATGTTAGCTGTTTTGATAGCTCTTCGTACTGATGCTTGACCTCGTATTTTTGTTTTCCTGCTTTTGTGTCTTGGGTCTGTGTTACCCATTTGCAGGATCTTCAGGTAGTCAGGCTGGACAGAGCAGTGGTACAGCTGGTCGATCCCCTTTCCCATGAGTCCCAGTTATATTTATGATATGTACTGAACCGGGGAATGCCCCGTGTTAGCTCTTCGTACTGATGCTTGACCTTCGAGTTTTGTTTTCCTGCTTTTGTGTCTTGGGTCTGTGTTACCCATTTGCAGGATCTTCAGGTAGTCAGGCTGGACAGAGCAGTGGTACAGCTGGTCGATCCCCTTTCCCATGAGTCCCAGTTATATTTATGATATGTACTGAACCGGGGAATGCCCCGTGTTGCTGTGTATTGGGGATATGTATTCGATTTGAATGTAGTTGCTACCTGTTTGTATGAGTTTGATTTAACTTATATTTTGATTATCGATATTTTGAATGTATGTTTTTACGCTCAGGCCCAAATGATTTCGAAAAATTTTTAAGCCCTGATTTTTAGCTTCCGTATTTATGCGTTTTTAATGTGTTAATTGTGAGTAATTAGCACGGGGCCTGAAAGTTTTGGTATCAGAGCTTAAACTGGGATAAGCTCGATTTCTTTTGATCACACTCGAGTCTAGGCACAGAAATTTGATTTGATTGTTGATAGACTCTGTGGCTTATGTGATTATTAACTGCCTTGATGTTTATCTGTTGTTAGCCTGACCTCTAGACTTGTGTAGATGCCGCTGAGGAGGGGTAGATCTAGGCGTTCCGAGGGGTCTAGGGCTCCAGACAGTGACGAGGATGTTCATCAGGTAGATGATGTGACCCGACGGTTGGGTGGGATTGAATTAGTTTTAGCTCGATTTCAGCGTACGAACCCTCCGACGTTTGCTGCTACTGAGGGAGGTGCGAGAGCTGAGGCATAGCTTGTACAGATGGAGGAGCTATTCGATACCTTGGAGTACGCTCCGGAAAAGAGACTGAAGTTAGCAGTGCTGCAGCTGCGGGATGATGCGAAGCGCTGGTGGAGAGGTACTTCTAGGATGCTTCGTGATAGTGGAGCAGTGATCACCTGGGAGAGTTTCTGTGAGGCGTTCCGTCAGGAATATACCCCGGAGTCCTACTTCGCCAGCCGAGAGCGAGAGTTCGACAACCTCAAGCAGGGTAATATGCGAGTGGCCGAGTATGCGAGGCAGTTTTCTGCGCTTCTGGTGTACATGCCGCATGTAGCGAACCAAGAGCGGACGAAGAGGAACAAATTATTGAAGGGCTTGAGACCTGACCTTTACCGGATGGTGTTATCTGGGTCCCCGGCGACTTTCATGGAAGCTGTGAACAATGCGGTTGATATTGAGGAGAGTTTGATGGATCCCGAGGCTTCGGTACATCAGACGACTGGACGTGCTTCTCAGCCAGCGTCGGCGGTGTCGCAGTCGTATCAGTCTCCTCAGGGGTCACAGCAGTCGAGTCACCAGCAGTTTCGACCTCGAGGGAAGCAATTCAAGAAGATGGTTCTGGACAGTCGCAGCAGGGTTTCGCTGGTGGTTATTCGCAGCGACAGCAGCCTTTTTCTCAGTCCCAGCGATCAGGATTTCAGCCTCGTGAGCCATCTAGGTTTGGAGGACCTTCCCGACCTCAGTTTCAGATCCCCAGCAGGCTCAGGCGAATGCTTTGAATAGAGAGCAGGCTGAGGAGACGCCTGGCATGGTGATTGGAGGTACATGCTTTTTTTTGATTATCCTGCGAGAGTTCTTTTTGACACTGGTGCATCACATTCTTTCATATCTGAGTTGTTTGTATTTGAGCATGGGTTGAGTTCATCCCCATTGTGTGATGACGTGTCTGTTTCTACTCCTGCTGGTGTGAGTCTTTGGTCCCGAGAGGTAGTGATTGATTGTCTGATTAGATTTGATGAGCATGTTTTGGTCTCCAATCTGATTTTTTTGGGGATTAGATATTTTGATTGTATTTTGGGGATGGATGTGCTGTCTAGCTATAAGGCTACAGTTGATTGCTTCCATGGTGTTGTGAGATTTCACCCTGATTCGGGTGAGAAGTGGGATTTCTACGATGTTGATTCGTGTCCGAAGATTCCGCTGGTTTCCGCCATGGAGATGTTTAGCCTGCTATCGCTAGGTAACGTTGGATTCATGATCTACGCGCTTGATAGTTCCCAAGAGCAGCGATTGGAGTTGAGTGACATCCCGATCGTCCGAGAATTTCCCGACGTGTTTCCAGACGAGATACCTGGATTCCCTCCGAGACGTGAGATCGACTTTAGTATCGAGTTGGTGCCCGGTACCACCCCGATTTCTAGAGCTCCGTATCTGTTGGCGCCAGCAGAGTTGAGAGAGTTGAAGGATCAGTTGAGAGATCTCTTGGAGAAAGGCTTCATCATACAGAGCATGTCGCCTTGGGGAGCTCCGATTATTTTCGTGAAAAAGAAGGATGGATCCATGAGGATGTGTGTGGATTTCAGACAGTTGAATAAAGCAACAGTGAAGAACAAGTATCCGTTGCCAAGGATTCATGACTTGTTCGATCAGTTGCAAGGATCGGTCGTGTACTCGAAGATTGATTTGCGCTCTGGTTATCACCAATTGCGGATTAGAGACGCTGACGTGGCGAAGACAGATTTCCGGACTAGATATGGGCATTACAAGTTTCTTGTCATGCCCTTTGGATTGACAAATGCCCCAGATGTGTTCATGGATTTGATGAATCGCGTCTTCAGCGAGTATATTGATCGGTTCGTGATCGTCTTCATTGATGACATCCTGGTTTATTCGAGGAGCTTGAGAGAGCATAAGGAGCATCTTAGACTGGTGTTGCAGAGATTGAGGGACTCGCAGCTCTATGCTAAGTTCAGCAAGTGTGAATTTTGGCTGGACAGAATTATCTTTTTGGGTCATGTGATTTCGGCACAAGGGATTTTAGTAGATCCGAGTAAGGTCAAAGCAGTTCTTAACTGGGAGAGACCTCGAAATGTTTCTGAGATCCGTAGTTTCTTGGGTTTGGCTGGCTATTATAGGCGTTTTATCGAGAAGTTCTCTTCGATAGCTAAGCCTCTGACTTAGTTGACTCAGAAGGATAAGAGATTTGAGTGGACTGATGAGTGCGAGAACAGTTTTCAGATGTTGAAGGAGAAGTTGACTACTGCTCCTGTGTTGGCTCTATCGTCTGGATCCGAAGGATTCGTGGTGTGCTCCGATGCTTCTCTCAATTGTTTAGGATGTGTGCTAATGCAGAACGGGTACGTGATTGCCTATGCGTCTCGACAGTTGAAGCCTCACGAGATGAGGCACCCTATTCACGATTTGGAGTTAGCTGCGATAGTGTTTGCCTTGAAGATTTGACGACATTATCTGTATGGTGAAGAATTTGTGGTGTACACCGACCACAAGAGCCTAAAATATATCTTCACGCAGGCTGATTTGAACATGAGGCAGCGACGATGGATGGAATTGCTCAAGGACTTTAACTGTGAGATTCTGTATCAGCCTGGGCGGATGAACTCAGTTGCCGACGCACTGAGTAGGAAGACCCAGCCTGCGATGCTTTCGTGTTTGAGTGCTTCGAGAGTCTATGAGCAGTTGAGTACTTCGGGTTGAAGATTTTAGCCGAGCGATCAGTACTTCATGGTTTCTACGATGCAGGTTGAGCCACAGCTTTTGCATGACATCAGGGAGGCGCAGAGGACTGATCCCTATATCCATGAGTTGAGGATTAAGGCCCAGAATGGTCAGTCTAATGACTTCTCTGTTTCTTCGGATGGTTGTCTGAGATTTCGAGGGAGATTAGTGGTTCCAAACCTGATTGATTTGAAGGAGGCCATCATGAATGAAGCGCATTGTAGTCGGTACAGTGTGCATCCAGGTGAAAGGAAGATGTATCATGCCTTGAAATCTCACTACTGGTGGGCAGGTATGAAGAGCGACATCTCTGGTTTTGTTGCTCGATGTCTGAATTGCCAACAGGTCAAGGCCGAGAGAATGAGACCTGGTGGTTTGCTGCAGAGTTTGGAGGTGCCCCAATGGAGTTGGGAGCACATCGCCATGGATTTCGTAACTCACTTACCTCGATCGAGCAGGGGATGTGATGCTATTTGGGTAGTGATTGATAGACTTTCGAAGTCAGCCCATTTCATTCCCTATGATGTGAGGTGCTCTATGAAGAAAATGGCGAAGCTGTACATCGACCATGTGGTTAGATTGCATGGAGTTCCGGTTTTGATAGTGTCCGACAGAGATCCGAGGTTCACTTCTCTATTTTAGAAGAGTTTGCAGACAGCGATGGGTTCGAGATTGGCTATGAGTACGGCCTATCACCCACAGACAGACGGACAGTCTGAGCGGACTATCCAGACTTTAGAGGATATGCTGCGTGCAATTGTGATGGATTTCAGCGGTGGCTGGCAGGATTCGCTATCCTTGGTTGAGTTTTCGTATAACAACAGCTACCAGGTGACTATCGGAATGGCTCCGTTTGAGGTGTTGTATGTTCGAAAGTGCAGATCCCCGATTTGTTGGGAAGAAGTTGGTGAGAGACAGCTTTCTACACCGGAGTTTGTTCAGCACATGAAGGATCCGATTGACTTGATTCGGAGTAGAATGAAAGCTGCTCAAGACCATTTCTCTAGCTACGCTAACAGAAGGCGCAGACCTTTGGAGTTTGAGGTTGGCGACCGTGTGTTTCTCAAGATTTCTCCTTTCAAGAGTGTGATGCGATTCAGATTTAAAGGCAATTTGGCTCCCAGATTTTTTGGTCCTTTTGAGATTGTTGAGCGGATTGGACAGTTGGCTTATAGATTGAGGCTACCCGAGGAGTTGGCAGCGATGCATGATGTCTTTCATGTGTCTATGTTGAGAAAATATGAGCCAGATCCGTCCCATGTTCTAAGAACCGACGAAGTTGAGCTGGATTCTGCCTTGAGCTATGTTGAATATCCGGTGCAGATTCTGGATAGGAAGGAGAAGCAGCTGAGAAACAAGATAATTCCGTTGGTGATGGTTCAATGGAGCAAGCATGGCCAAGAAGAAGCAACTTGGGAAGTCGAGTAAAAGATGAGACAAGACTGGCCTCATCTGTTTGAGCACTGATTGTGCAGATTTTTCCAGGTAAATTTCTGGTTTTTCTTCGAATTTGAGTAGATTTTGTACTGGTTTGAATATTTGATTGCTTCTGCCCTTGTTGCCTTTGATTTCGAGGATGAAATCTCTTAAGTTTGGGAGAATGTGAGGAATAAGGTTTTGGATTAAGGATTAATCATATTTTTAGATTTTGAATTTTAGGATTTTGGGTGAAATCCGTTTGGAATTTGGAGTTGAATTGTAGAAATTATGATAGAGATCTGATTTCCTTAGTAACGCTTGATTTTAGCGCAAGCGGAGAGGTCTGGTGAGTGAGATCTATTCGCTAAAGTTATCGGGTGAAATCTGGTTGAGAAATGTTGTTGTTTAGAGTGAATTTTGATAGAGATCTATTATCCCTTAGCGTTGCGTGAATTGCCGTGAGATTTGAGTTAAACGGTGTCGTGTTGGTGAGGTCTGGATGACCAAGAGTGAAGCGTTTGCATTTTGTGATTCCAGATGTCAACACGGGTCAACGCATTTAGTTGTGATGAGGGATCTGGTGACGTAAGCAGATCTCATGTTGGTAACGTGACCGCGTTCATAGGAGAGATCTTGCTTCGCGTGAGGGATCTGGTAGCGTTAGCGTGTTACGTGAGATGGTGACACGTGTTGGTCAACGTGTAGCGTTGACGTCTGGTTTTGGCTATTGCGTAGTAGAGATCTGTTCCTTAGCGTTATTCGTTGAGAAGAGATCTGTTTTAGCTTGCGACGTCGTTTTATGTTATGCGCATGTTTTAGCGCTGAGATCTGTTTCTTTAGAACGCCGTTGTTTCGCTCCTTAGCATTGATGGTGAGATCTGTTTTTACCTAAACGCTGTCGTATTGATGGTTGCGTGATAATTTGTATAGCGTGAGGTCTGTTGGGACTTAACGCATTAGCGAGGGATCTGCTTTGCGATATTCTAAGTTGTAGGACTCTGTTTTTGTCGGTGTTCGACTTGTTTTGTAGCTATTTGAGTGGAGAATATAAATATAAGTGTTGAGTTACACTTAGAGCATTTCTAGACCCGATATTTCTTATCTTCCTTCTCGAAACCCTCGAATAGCTACTGTTCATCGTAACGGTTGCGTGATAATTTGTATAGCGTGAGGTCTGTTGGGACTTAACGCATTAGCGAGGGATCTGCTTTGCGATATTCTAAGTTGTAGGACTCTGTTTTTGTCGGTGTTCGACTTGTTTTGTAGCTATTTGAGTGGAGAATATAAATATAAGTGTTGAGTTACACTTAGAGCATTTCTAGACCCGATATTTCTTATCTTCCTTCTCGAAACCCTCGAATAGCTACTGTTCATCGTAACTTTTCATCGCCGATTCCCATCGCTTCCAGCCTTTGTTTTTGACGATATTGGTGGCACTGGATTCCTTGAGACTTGCTCTTCCTATTGATGATAGTTAGGAAGCCAGGAACAACGAGTTGGATTATCCCGAAAGCTTCTGCGTGTGCATTTCCCGTTGAGCAGATTCTGCATCCAGCTCTTTTGAGCTTCTGGGTGAGCATTCCTTGTTGTTTTGAGCTCGGTAATTGTAGTTAATACCTACGTAGATGAATACAACAAGAGTTGAATTCTGGCAGTAGGTGTTAACGTGTTTATGTTTAGATTTGAGCTAAGATTTTAGCTACGTTGCACAGATTTCAGTTCCTTGAAGCTTTCTACCGAGAATTTCGAACAAGGAGAAATCTGTTTTGCAGGCCGTGAATTTCTGCCGTGCTCTGTTCGAATTTGTGAGGTAGAATTTGTGGAATTGAGGTACGATTGAGCAGCCCTTAGCAGCTTTGAGCGTGAACATTACTATATTTCAGTGTTGTCAAATATGTGGAACTGCTGTTATGTGTTTACGTGAATAAGTTGTAGAATTGCTTGAGTTATGCCTACTGTTTCACGTATTATGCCTTGTATGCATTATGCATTGATATTGATTGGCATACATGCATACATATTGAGCCTTTGACAGATTGAATTGATGACCTAATTGGGTGCCACGTTGTGACTGGCTGACTGGTGAGTCATGCCTGCAAAGTCCAACGCTATCATCGGAGTGGTGACTACCGGATTCAAGTGTCTACCACCGAGCTGTGATGGGCTGACGGGCCCCGATGATCACGGACCGATGATTTCCACCGGCTGATTGGCTGTGCATGGTATAGAGGCTTGATTTGATTTTTCCAGTTGATGGACTGGTCTAGCTATCCGATTCTTTGATAGCCCTCATGCATTCATAGCATTGATTTATGGCATGTTGCATGTTAGCTGTTTTGATAGCTCTTCGTACTGAGGTTTGACCTCGTATTTTTGTTTTTCTGCTTTTGTGTCTTGGGTCTGTGTTACCCATTTGTAGGATCTTCAGGTAGCCAGGCTGGACAGAGCAGTGGTACAGCTGGTCGTTCCCCTTTCCCATGAGTCCCAGTTATATTTATGATATGTACTGAACCGGGGGATGCCCCGTGTTGCTGTGTATTGGGGATATGTATTCGATTTGAATGTAGTTGCTACCTGTTTGTATGAGTTTGATTTAACTTATATTTTGATTATCGATATTTTGAATTTATGTTTTTACGCTCAGGCCCAAATGATTTCGAAAAATTTTTAAGCCGTGATTTTAGCTTCCGTATTTATGCGTTTTGAATGTGTTAATTGTGAGTAATTAGCACGGGGCCTGACAGCTGGTATTCTGGATAAGCGTATCGGGTTTCTATTTTGTGTGTTTAGATCAGATCGGGTCAGTATAAGCTTCGAACAGCTCTGGATTGTTAGAGAACTTCTGCAGAAAATGATCATATTTGAGTGTTGGTCATCGCTGGGTGATCGTATTCAGATTCGGTGGTGCAATTTGTTGGTCGTGCGTTATTCTGGGCGCGCGAGTTGGATATCCTTCGTAGGTATCGAAGCGACGCCGTTTGAGAGGATTCAGGTTTGAGTTGCGCAAGCATTTGGTAATGCGTGGACCGGTCCGGTTCGTGTTTTGGTGCAGACTGTTGTGGTTCAGGATATTCAGATTTGACTGGTCAACGCTTGTGTGAGATCTTGTTATTCAGATCTGGGTTGCGATGCGATGACGTTTTGATGACATCTTTATGGACGTGATGCGATGTCGTTTTGGATTCAGTGAACGTTGGTCAGTGTTGGTAGCAGATCTGGTCTTTCAGATCTGGGTGATTTGGCTAGTAGCGATGCGACACCGTTTGGAGAGACACGTGTATGTGTTAATTGGTTTGTGATGCGACGTCGTTTGATAGTAGCGTGCTGGCATAGTTTATGGTCCAGATCTAGAGTGTTACTCATATCTGAGTTGGGAACAGCTTTGAGCCAGTAATGTCAATGGTTACTGTTCATCAGATTTGGGGAACTTAAGTGGTATTTATAGAAGACTTTGACCGTAGTCTTGCTATTGTTTCCCGACACTTAGAATATTCTCGTAACCATACCCTGTTGTGATACCCTAGCTACTGTTCACCGAACGTTATCTTCTCTGGTTGCCGACGGTAGAAGACTCAGATTTGAGCAAGAGTGGTAGCGCTGGACTCCTTTTGCTAAGGCGCTTCGTTCTATACCTCTTTCTAAGGCTTGCGATTAGTTACGAAGGAAGCTGCTTTGTGTAGTCTGTTAGAATTTGAGCAGATTTGCATCTGTCGTTCAGGTAGCTTGTTGGGTAAGTGTTAGTTCCACCCTTGCGCTTCGTTTAGACCTGTTTGTTGAGATAGATGGGTAGGATAGATCTGGTTGAGTTCGTAGCTCCCAGTTCATATCTCAGAGCTTGCATCCCTGAGTTAGCGTTGTTGTTTGACTTAGCGGGTTTCAGATCTGGTTGCTCGGGACCGTTTGTGTGGTAATTGTAGCTCAGAACTAAGGTACGGATGTGAGGTTGTTTTACAGCGTTGGATTTGGCATGGATATTATGTGTGCTGCTGTGTATGCTTCTGTGTCGTTATTGCTTGCTTCTGCTGTGTTGTTTATTGCAAGCTGTTACATTTATCTCAGAGCTTGCATCCCTGAGTTAGCGTTGTTGTTTGACTTAGCGGGTTTCAGATCTGGTTGCTCGGGACCGTTTGTGTGGTAATTGTAGCTCAGAACTAAGGTACGGATGTGAGGTTGTTTTACAGCGTTGGATTTGGCATGGATATTATGTGTGCTGCTGTGTATGCTTCTGTGTCGTTATTGCTTGCTTCTGCTGTGTTGTTTATTGCAAGCTGTTACATTGCATACACGCATTATTCACGTTGAGCTCAGATCTTGTTTAGCCATGCCTTGTTGTGTTGATCTATGTGTACCAGGATGCTTGTTTTGGAGGTCGAGCGGGTAACTCCCGTGTCTCTCATCTCCCTGCTGGGATCTGTTAGCCATTATGAGCCGAGTGGGTAGCTCCCACATCTCATGAGTTCGGCAACAGTAGGTTGAGTGATTGTTATGCATCTGGTACAGTGTGTTGAGACGAGTGGGTAGCTCCCATATAATCACACACCCCGTGGCCACTATCTTCCAGTTGATTGGATATCAGTTGTTGAGCAGTTTCTTGAGATCCTTTGGCTCCCTGACTTCGGCTGTAGCCTTGTTCTCATTCATAGCATTCGCATTCTATCTATTGCTATTTAACTGCTGTGTTTCAGTTGCTCTCCGTATGGGGTTTGACCCCCAATGTCCCTCTGGGGCTGGTTGTCTTGTTTGCCTGTGTGTGTTTTCAGGTTATCATGATTTCTCCGCTGGTCGTGTAGTTGATCCAGCTGGTAATGCCACGGGAGGTGGATAGAGTGTCCCAGTTATATGTAGTAGATACATGTTACATTTTCATTATATTGTATTGTATCTATGTTGAGCGAGAGACTCATCTGTCTGTTAATTGGGAGTCACTCTATGTTGGTATTGTTGTTTGTTATTGTATTGGGTTTTCATCATTGTAAAACAAATATTTTGAATATCAGTGTATTTTAAATTATGTTTTCAAAGTCAGGCCAAAGCGAAAAATTTTAGCCACTATTTTAATGCTTCCGCTATCGTTTATTATGTGGTTTTATCTCTGATTGAGCAGGAGGCCTGACATTTTTGGTATCAGATCTTAAGTTGGGATAAGCTCAATTTCTTTTGATCACACTTGAATCTAGGCACAGTGTTGCTTGTTGCATGTGCATGACTATGTGATTTATTTGCTATGTGATATGCTTGTTGTTGTGTGACCTTATTGTTTAGTGCCTTCGTAGATGCCGCCTAGACGTAGGGGTAGAGGTAGAGGGCAGATTCCGGAAGAGTCCGAGGGTCAGAACGATGAGGTGCAGCGTAGTATTCCTCTTCGTAGACGTGCTAGTCAGGTCGAGGTTGAGGTAGATGATCTGGCAGACCATGTGGACGACATGGAACTTGTGATGGCGAGGTTTCAGTGGATGATCCTTAGACGTTTAACGGTGATGAGCCTAGTTCCGATGCGGAGTCCTGGTTGCAGCACATTACCGGCTTGTTTGATCGTGTGAGGTACGATGATGAGCGTAGGTTGAGTTTGGCTACATTTCAGTTGAGAAGGAATGCTGAGCGTTGGTGGAGAGGCTCTTCGAGGAATCTCGAGGAGACTGGTGTAGGGATCACGCCGAACAACTTTTGTACTGCCTTCCGTCAGGAGTACATTCCGGAATCCTTTGTTAACACCAGGGAGCGTGAGTTTGATAACCTGGTGCAGGGGACTCTGTCTGTAGGGGAGTATGCCTGGAGATTTTGTTCTCTTCTTCCGTATGTTCCGCATGTTTCTGGTCGCGAGAGGGCAAAGAGGAACAAGTTCTTAGAGGGGCTGAATAAGGATCTGTATTCTTTGGTGCTAGCAAGTTCACCGACTAGTTGTGCGGAAGCGGTGGACAGGGATTGAGGAGGGACTGCAGAACCGTAGGTCTCGTGTTAGGCC
Organism: Dorcoceras hygrometricum; assembly: GCA_001598015.1. Lineage (NCBI taxonomy): Eukaryota > Viridiplantae > Streptophyta > Magnoliopsida > Lamiales > Gesneriaceae > Dorcoceras > Dorcoceras hygrometricum. The sequence continues at coordinate 22,947 of KV019051.1, read as the reverse complement.
TCAAGTGGTGCAAGGTAAGCGTCCCATGGTTTTGAGGGTGCAACCTTCCCAGTCTTTGCAGTCATCCCAGCCGCCCAGCATCAGGCAGCCCAAAAGTCTGGACGCCACAGGTTTAAACCTCGTGGTCATCAGTTCAAGAAGAAGTCGGGTTTTAGTTCTTTTGGTTCGGGCAGTTCTAGCAATAGTAGTCCCAGGGCCGAGTTTTGTGGCCAGTGTGGAGGAAAGCATCCTACGACACAGTGTGTTGGCGTGCAGGGTGCTTGTAATAATTGTGGGCAATGTGGATATTTTGCGAGAGTGTGTCCATTGGTGGGATCTCAGCACGCCGCAGCCCCACCCCAGGGTCGTTCTGGTGGGTCGTCTAGAGGTCGTTCTTTTCCTGCTTCGCAGCGGAGGATAGGGGAGATGCAATTTAGGCCGTTTCAACAGCATGGTCCTTCGCATTTTGGACAGTCTTCCCAGCCTCATTTCTCAGGACCCCAGCATGCCCAGGTGAATGCCATGACGAGGGAGCAAGCGGAGGGCACGCCAGGAGGAGTGATCGCAGGTACTTGCTATGTTTTTTATTTTCCTGAGCGTGTATTGTTTGATACAGGAGCATCACATTCGTTTATTGCCGATGCATTTGTGGTTGAGCATGGTTTGCATACCACTTCTTCGTGTGATGCTGTGTCTGTTGCGACTCCTGCCGGTGCGAGCCTATAATCCCAAGAGATTGTGTTGAATGGCACTCTGAGGTTTGGTGCGAATGTTTTGGTAGCGAATATGATCAGGTTAGTGATGTGAGATTTCGACTTCATAGTGGTAATGGACGTGTTTTCTAGCTATAGGGCCATCGTGGATTGTTTCCATGGCGTTGTGCATTTTAGGCCCCAGTCTGGCGAGAAATGGAATATCTATGGCCACGATTCCCAGGCGAAGATTCCTTTGGTCTCTGCAATGGATATGTTTAGCCTGTTATCGTTAGAGATCGTAGGTTTTATGATCTATGCTATGGATGCATCCTTTTCTTCGTGCGTAGAGATTAGTGACATCCTAGTCGCTCGAGATTTCCCCGATGTGTTTGAGGAGATTCCTGGTTTTCCTCCGAGAAGGGAGATCGACTTCAGCATTGAGTTGGTACCCGGTACAAATCCGATCTCGTGAGCCCCATATCGTTTAGCGCAAGCTGAGTTGAGGGAGATTAAGCTATAGCTTAGCGACTTGTTGGAGAAGGGCTTCATTAGGCCGAGTATGTCCCCGTGGGGAGCGCCTATCTTGTTTGTGAAGAAGAAGGATGGATCGATGAGGATGTGTATTGACTTCCGACAACTGAATAAGGAAACAGTGAAGAATAAGTATCCTTTACCGAGGATCGATGATTTGTTTGATCAGTTGCAAGGTTCAGCCGTAAGATCGACTACGTCCGGGGTACCATCAATTGCGCATTCGGGAGCCAGATGTTGCGAAAACCGCATTTCGTACGAGGTATGGGCATTATGAGTTTTTGATTATGCCTTTTGGTTTGACGAATGCCCCTGCTGTTTTCATGGATCTGATGAATCGATTCTTTCGAGAATTTATCGATTAGTTTGTGATAGTGTTTATCGATGATATCTTGGTGTACTCGAAGACTCAAATGCAGCACAAGGAGCATTTGAGGTTGGTTATCCAAACTCTACGAGACTCACAGATGTATGCTAAGCTTTCCAAGTGCGAGTTCTGGTTGGACAGGATTGTATTTATGGGTCATTTCGTTTCAGCTGAAGGTATATCTGTTGATCCCAGTAAGGTCGAGGCTGTTGTGAACTTGGAGCGTCCCAAGAATGTTTCAGAGATTCGTAGTTTCTTTGTTTTGGCTAGCTATTACCAACCCTTTATCGAGGGATTTTCTAGTATAGCTAAGACTTTGATGCATTTGACCAAGAAAGATAAGAGATTTGTTTGGAATGAGCAGTGTGAGAACAGCTTTCTGTTGCTCAAGGAGAAGCTAACTTCTGCGTCTGTGTTAGTTTTGTCGTCTGGTTCAGGTGATTTTGTGCTGTGTTCTGATGCTTCGGTAAATGGATTGGGTTGTGTGTTGATGCAGAATGGTCGAGTCATTGCATATGCTTCTCGTCAGTTGAAACCGCATGAAACTCGATACCCAATTCATGATTTGGAGTTGGCAGCAGTGGTCTTTGCCTTAAAGATTTGGCGCCACTAGTATGGCGAGCAGTTTGTGGTGTACACAGACCACAAGAGCCTTCAGTATCTCTTTTCTCAGTCAGATTTGAACATGAGACAGCGTAGATGGATGGATCTGCTTAATGATTTTGATTGTGAGATCCAATATCAGCCTGGGAAGGTGAATGTAGCTGCTGATGCATTGAGAAGGAAGGCTCAAGTGGTGATGCTGGCTTCGTTGTAGATTTCGAAGGTCCATGAGCATCTAAGAACTACTGTTTGGCAGTTTTACCCAGGTGAGGATTGTGTTGTGGTGTCTTCTTCTCAAGTTGAGCCACAGATTGTTGCGAATATTTGAGCAGCTCAGAGAACAGATCCATCTATCCATGAGTTGAAGCTGAAGGTCAGGGCTGGACAGTTGGAGGATTACATTGTCTCGTCTGATGGTTGTTTGAGGTTCCGTGGCAGGTTGGTAGTTCCAAATCTGGTTGATTTGAAGGATGAGATCTTGAGAGAAGCACACAGTAGTAGAAAAAGTGTCCATCCTGGTGCAAGGAAGATGTACCATGCCTTGAAGCCACATTTCTGGTGGGCAGTTTTGAAGAGTGATGTTGCTGATTTTGTTGCGCGTTGTCTGGACTGTCAGCAAGTTAAGGCAGAGATGATGAGATATGGTGGTCTATTGCAGAGCTTAGAAGTTTCCCAATGGAATTGGGAGCACATAGCTATGGATTTTGTAACGCATTTGCCTCGTTCCAGCAGAGGTTGTGATACTGTTTGGGTGGTTATTGACAGATTGTCGAAGTCTGCTCACTTCATTCCCTATAATATGACGTATTGTTTGAAGAAGATGGCGAAACTGTACATAGATTTTGTGGTGCATTTGCATGGGGTGCCTGTGTCCATTGTTTCAGATCATGATCCGAGGTTTACTTCCAGGTTTTGGAAGAGTTTACTTCCATGTTGAGAGCTGTTGTGATGGATTTCAGTGGTAGCTGGCAAGATTTGTTGTCTTTGTTTGAGTTTTCTTATAATAACAGCTACCAGGTCACGATTGGTATGGCACCATTTGAAGCTTTGTATGGTAGGAAGCGTAGATTTTCTATATGTTGGGAAGAAGTGAGGGAGAAGCAGCTGTCTTCTCCAGAATTTGTGCAGCAGATGAGAGATCAAGTGGATCTGATTAGGCGACGCATGAAAGCTGCACAAGATTGCTAATCGAGCTATGCTAACAGAAGGCGTAGGCCTCTAGAATTTCAGGTTGGAGATCTGGTTTTCCTGAAAGTTTCTCCTTTTCGAAGTGTTATGAGATTTGGTCTCAAGGGAAAGTTAGGTCCTCGTTATGTTGGATCTTATGAGATTGTGGAGAGGATCGGTCCTTTGGCTTATCGTTTGTTGGTGCTGCCAGATCTGTCCTCATTGTATGATGTGTTTCATGTGTCTATGTTGAGGAAGTATGAGCCAGATCCTTTTCATGTGTTGCGAACTGACGAGGTGGAGCTGGATTGGACTTTGAGCTATGTCGAATATCCCTTGCAGATTCTGGACAGGAAGGAGAAACAGCTCAGGAACAAGACCATTCCCTTGGTGATGGTCCAGTGGAGCAAACATGGTAGAGAAGAAGCTACATGGGAGTTAGAAGAGAAAATGCAGCGTGAATGACCTCATCTGTTTGAATAGATTTTGCATTTGACTCCAGTAGCTAGTTTGTTTGTCATTGTTTGTTCCAGTTATCTTGAACTCTTGGTTAGTAGCCTCTAGTTGCGTGCGAAAGGGTACTGATTGCTTTGTGCATAGCGTAGTTATCCAGTTTTGGAATGATGAGCTCTGGTTCAGATCTGGAATTGTTCTTTGATTTTGAGGACGAAATCTTATTTTCAGTTCGGGAGAGATGTGAGACCTGAAATATTATTGGATTAATTGAGTTAATTAATCGGGTTTAGTATAGACCAGATTTTGCGTGAACAGATCTGTGATGGATCAGATTTGAGCTGCTATGCTATATAAGCGTACGGGTTTCTATTTTTGTGTGTTTTGTCAGGCCTCGTGCTCACATCAGAGTAAAATCACGCAAACACAAACGGAAGCTACTAAAAAGTGGTTAAATTTTTGATTTTGGCCTGACTGAAAGATAACATAATTTAAAATACAAGATACTTAAAATAATCCCAGTTTATAAATCCACAACAGCACAAATATTCAAGTACAACAAATGCCCAACGGCTGAATACTACACAAGTACTAAGAGACTGACAGCTATATAGATCTAAGCATCACCCGGGACATCCCACCCGCGGTGATACCAGTGCATATAGATAATATACATAACTGGGACACTCTAACCACCTCCTGGGGCACCACCAGCTGGATCATAACATCGACCAGCTGCGAAACCTGGAAAACCTAAACCACAAACAGGCAAACAAACACAACAGCCCCAGAGGGACCTCGAGGTTAAACCCCAGTACGGAGAGCAACTATAAAACAACAATGAATAGAAAAAGATATAATGCTAATGCTATGCATGAAAAGACAATGCAACAGCCGACGACTACAACCAAGAAAGGGAGCCAAGAAATTCAACAGCTGACAACAGATTCTGCGAAGACTGGTTAGTGGCCACTGGTGTGTACAAGCACACGGGAATTACCCGCTCATCTTTACACCACACCTGAATACCAGATGCATCAATAACTCAACCTGTTGTTGCCCAACCCATGAACTGTGGTAGTTAACCACTCGGTGCATGAGGGCTAACAGACCAGCAGGGAGATGAGAGTGTGGTATTTCCGCTCGCCCTCGCATCCTGGTAAGAAAACAGAGCAACAACAAAGCACGGCTACAACAGCTGAAAGGGAAATGATCATGCGTATGCAATGCAACAGCTGAACAGCATATAAGACAAGCAATGCACACACAACAATCAAACATAATATCCATGCCAATTCCAGCCATAATATAAGCTCAACATCTGTACCTTACCAGCTTCTGAGCTATAATTACCACACACAGCTGCTACAATCAAATCCGAGCAACACAGATCTGTCACTTGCTATAACAACACAAGCCACTGCTCAAAAGCCGAAACGTAAAATAACAGCAGCTGGGAGCTACAACTCAACCAGCGCTCATATACCTTCCTAATTCAACGAAAATCTCTAACAAAGCTTAAAGGTAGCATCTTTACTTACTCCAACGAAACTACTGGCACGGCAGGTAACGCTTATGCTAGCAAACTACACAAGAGAGGTGTCTTAGCGATCCTGAATTCCTCTTCCAGCTCCTCCAACGCTTTCTAAGGAGGTATAGAACGAAGCACCTTAGCGAGAGGAGTCCAACGCTACCACTCTCACTCTCGTCGGAGTTGTCTACCACCGGAAATTAGGATGGATAAGGTTACTGTGAACAGTAACTAGGGTTCGCGACAAGATTTGCTATCGGGAAATATTTCTCTAAGTATGGGATATCATGCCAAATCGAAGACCAAGTCTTCTAATAAATACGCTACTCAACAGCTGGTAGCAGCAGGAGCCGATTCCATCGACAAAACAGTCGTCATCGCTGTTATATCAACCAGCAGTTGAATCTCTCAACAACGCTAAGGCTAAACGGCGTCGCACCAACTTAACCAAACGACGTCG